>CALYMY010000291.1:0-45712 GCA_944548615.1 Micropterix aruncella
TATAAAAAATTTCAAAATGTCAAAATTTCGAAAATGCCATTTCGTAGAGATTTCAAAGGCCTTCGTTCTGTCCGAACACCGCAACGCGGTAGGTTTACTCTATCTCGTTATTTTGTGAAAAATGTGATTTTTTCATAATAATTTCTATGTTTAAAATGAAATTTTATATAAAATTTTTCAAAATTTCAAAATTTCAAAAAAGCCATTTCGTAGAGATTATCAAGGCCGTCGTTCTGTCCAAACGCCGTAACGCTATAGGTTTACTCTATCACGATCTTTTTCGAAAAATGTGATTTTTTCATAATAATTTCTATGTTTAAAATGAAATTTTATATAAAATTTTTCAAAATTTCAAAATTTCGAAAATGCCTTTTCGTAGAGATTTCAAAGGCCTTCGTTCTGTCCGAACACCGCAACGCGGTAGGTTTACTCTATCTCGTTATTTTGTGAAAAATGTGATTTTTTCATAATAATTTCTATGTTTAAAATGAAATTTTATATAAAATTTTTCAAAATTTCAAAATTTCAAAAATGCCATTTTGTAGAGCTTAAGCGGGGTGTCGATCTCGCCAAAGACCGCAACGCGGTAGGTTTACTCTATCTCGTTCTTTTGTGAAAAATGTAATATTTTCATAACAATTTCTATGTTCAAAATGAAAGTTTATATAAAAAATTTCAAAATGTCCAAATTTCAAAAATGCCATTTCGTAGATCTCACTCGGGGCGTCGATCTCGCCTAAGACCGCTACGCGGTAGGTTCGGTCTGTCTCGATCGATATCGGAAAATGTGATTTTTGTACTCGTTGGAAAAATTCAAAATCAAAATTTATATAAATTTTTTTAAAATTTCAAAATTCTGAAAATGCCACTTTGTAGTGCTGGTCGAGGCGCTACATCTCGCCGTAGAACACAACTCGACGGGAGGTCGTCCTCTCTGCGCTAATCGGTTTTTTTCGTAGCCTCGTTTCAAAATCAAAGATGGCGGCCGCACGAAGAAAATTGAAGGAAATTTCAACTTTTAGGAATTTTTCCATAGAGTTGGGGGTATTCGGGTGGAAATGTCCATTGCACAATTTCGGTCCCGCTGCTGCTTCCCAAAGCGTGGGAGCCGAAAAATTACGTTTTTTTTGTAAAAAAAATCCTTTAAAAATTGGGAAAATGGAAAATTTATATGAATTTTTGGAGAAATTCCAATTTTTTTTTTGGCAGTCACGTAACGGATTTCTTGGACTTCGAGTTGCCAGAGACGCGAATCCATTTCGACGTTTTCGATTTGAATTATCAAGGTTTTTGCGGTTTTTTCGTTGTATTTTCAAAATCCAATATGGCGGCGGCGCGAAGGAAATTTCAACTTTTTGGAGTTTTTCCATAGAGAGAAGGGTTTTCGGGTGGAGATGACAGTTGCGCAATTACGGTCCCGCGGCTATTTTCCAAAGCGTGGGATCCGAAATATGAAACTTTTTTCGTTTCGAATGCGTTTTTTGGAAAAATTTCAAATTGAAAATTTATATGAATTTTTGGAGAAACTTGAAAATTTTTTTTGGCAATCTCGTAAAGGACGTCTAGGTCTTCGATTTGCCGCAGGCGCAAATCCATTCGGACGTTCGTGAGTCGAATTATCGAGGTTTATGTGTTTTTTTGGTGGCATTTTCAAAAACCAATATGGCCGCCGCCCGAAGGAAATTTCAACTTTTCGGGATTTTCCCATAGAGAGACGATTCTCCGGTTGGAAAGAGGCGATGAAAAATTAACAAAAATCAAAAAATGAGAAAAATTAAGGAAGCCGAAAAAAACACTTTTTTCGTTTTGAGGGCGTTTTTTTGACCAAATTTCAAAGTGAAAATTATTACTAATTTTTGGAGAAACTTAATATTTTTTTTCTGCAATATCGTAAAGGACGTGCAGTCCTTGGACTCGCCTTAGACGGCCGTCGATTTGGACGTTCTCGATTGCGTCGAATGATCGTGGAAAATGTGCGTTTTTTCGACGTTCTCTAGATGCATTTTCAAAATCCAATATGGCGGCCGGGCGAAGAAAATTTCTACTTTTTGGAATTTTCCCAAAGAGTTGGGGGTGTTCGGGTGGAAATTTCCATTGCACAATTTCGGTCCCGCTGCTGCTTCCCAAAGCGTGGGACGCCGAAAATGACACTTTTTTTTGTAAAAAAAATCCTTTAAAAATTGGGAAAATGGAAAATTGATATGAATTTTTGGAGAAATTCCAATTTTTTTTTTGGCAGTCTCGTAACGGATTTCTCGAACTTAGAGTTGCCACAGACGCGAATCCATTTCGACGTTTTCGATTCGATTTATCGAGGTTTTTGCGGTTTTTTCGTTGTATTTTCAAAATCCAATATGGCGGCGGCGCGAAGGAAATTTCAACTTTTTGGAATTTTTCCATAGACAGAAGGGTTTTCGGGTGGAGATGACAGTTGCTCAATTACGGTCCCGCGGCTATTTCCCAAAGCGTGGGATCCGAAAAATGAAACTTTTTTCGTTTCGAATGTGTTTTTTGGAAAAATTTCAAATTGAAAATTTATATGAATTTTTGGAGAAACTTTAAAATTTTTTTTGGCAATCTCGTAAAGGACGTCTAGGTCTTCGATTTGCCGCAGAAGCAAATCCATTCGGACGTTCGTGAGTCGAATTATCGAGGTTTATGTGTTTTTTTGGTGGCATTTTCAAAATCCAATATGGCCGCCGCCCGAAGGAAATTTCAACTTTTCGGGATTTTCCCATAGAGAGACGATTCTGCGGTTGGAAAGAGGCGATGAAAAATTAACAAAAATCAAAAATTGAGAAAAATTAAGGGAGCCGAAAATGACACTTTTTTCGTTTTGAGGGCGTTTTTTTGACCAAATTTCAAAGTGAAAATTATTACTAATTTTTGGAGAAACTTAATATTTTTTTTCTGCAATATCGTAAAGGACGTGCAGTCCTCGGACTCGCCGTAGACGGCCGTCGATTTGGACGTTCTCGATTGCGTCGAATTATCGTGGAAAATGTGCGTTTTTTCGACGTTCTCTAGATGCATTTTCAAAATCCAATATGGCGGCAGGGCGAAGAAAATTTCTACTTTTTGGAGTTTTCCCATAGAGATGGGGGTGTTCGGGTGGAAATATCCGTTGCAGAATTTCGGTCCCGCCGCTGCTTCCCAAAGCGTGGGACGCCGAAAATGACACTTTTTTCGAAAAAAATATTTCCTATCGAAAGTGGAAAAATGGAAAATTTGTATGATTTTTTTGGGAATTTCAAAATTTCAAAAATGCCATTTCGCAGCTCTCGCCGAGCCCTCCGATCGCTCCTCGGACCGAAACGCTCCGCTCCTATCCGTTCTCGAGTTATGTCGGTTTCCGCGTTTTCGTCGATGCGTTTTCGAACGCCATTTTGAATTTCAAAATCGAAAAAATTTCAACTTTTCGGAATTTTTCCATAGACGGAGCGTCGTCGAGATGAAGGCGTAGCGAAAAAAGACTGACCGAATTGAGGAATAAAAAATCGTACAAAGCCGAAAAAAAAAGAGCACTTTTTGAACTTTACGCGCGAAAAAAACGAATAAAACAAACGAATAGACGAAAATAAATTTTTCCACTCGACGCGCCGTCTAATGCAGTGCGATAGTTACCGTACTTTGCGCGCGCGTAACTCGATAGATAACGGAGATAAGGAACCCCGAAGGCCGAAAACGGGCAGTTACCAACTCCCTTTTAGGGAATAGGACTAGAGTGGCACAGAGCCCAGTGGGGTGGGGTGGTAGTGAGTTGTGTTTTTTAGTTTTTCAGTTTTTTTTTTTTGCACATCTACTTTTATTGTTACTCATTGTAAACTATGTTAGATAGGTAGAGTAAATAGGTAGGTCGAGTGAGCCCATTCGGTGTTAGTCGCGCTAACGCGACTGAGTCGAGTCGAGAACGCGCTCATTTTCTTGTTCGACTTTTGCTTTTTACCCGCCTTCCCCTACGTGCCTCGCCACCTTCGATCTTTCGAAATAAATCGAAATCTTCTTCTTTCGAAATCGAGACCTTTAGAAATAATTCGATAGGTAGAGTAAATAGGTAGGTCGAGTGAGCCCATTCAGTGTTAGTCGCGCTAACGCGACTGAGTCGGGTCGAGAACGCGCTCATTTTCTTGTTCGATTTTCAAAATTTTTCAAAATTTCAAAATTTCAAAAATGCCATTTTATAGAGCTTAAGCGGGGTGTCAATCTCGCCAAAGACCGCAACGCGGTAGGTTTACTCAATCTCGATTTATTTAAAAAAATGTGAGTTTTTCATAATAATTTCTATGTTTAAAATGAAAGTTTATATAAAATTTTTCAAAATGTCAAAATTTCAAAAATGCCATTTTCTAGAGCTTAAGCGGGGTATCGATCTAGCCGAAGACCGCAACGCGGTAGGTTTACTCTATCTCGTTCTTTTGTGAAAAATGTGATTTTTTCATAACAATTTCTATGTTCAAAATGAAAGTTTATATAAAAAATTTCAAAATGTCAAAATTTCGAAAATGCCATTTTGTAGAGATTACCAAGGCGGTCGTTCTGTCCAAACATCGTAACGCTATAGGTTTCCTCTATCACGATCTTTTTCGAAAAATGTGATTTTTTCATAATAATTTCTATGTTTAAAATGAAAGTTTATATAAAATTTTTCAAAATGTCAAAATTTCAAAAATGCCATTTTGTAGAGCTTAAGCTGGGTGTCGATCTGGCCAAAGACCGCAACGCGGTAGGTTTCCTCTATCACGATCTTTTTCGAAAAATGTCATTTATTCATAACAATTTCTATGTTCAAAATGAAAGTTTATATAAAAAATTTCAAAATGTCAAAATTTCAAAAATGCCATTTTGTAGAGATTACCGAGGCCGTCATTCTGTCCAAACACCGTAATGCGTTAGGTTTACTCTATCATGATCTTTTTCGAAAAATGTGATTTTTTCATAATAATTTCTATGTTTAAAATGAAATTTTATATAAAATTTTTCAAAATGTCAAAATTTCAAAAATTCCGTTTTGTAGAGATTACCGAGGCCGTCATTCTGTCCAAACACCGTAATGCGTTAGGTTTTCTCTATCACGATCTTTTTCAAAAAATGTGATTTTTTCAAAATAATTTCTATGTTTAAAATGAAATTTTATATAAAATTTTTCAAAATGTCAAAATTTCAAAAATTCCATTTTGTAGAGTTTACCGAGGCCGTCGTTCTGTCCGAACACCGTAGCGCTATAGGTTTACTCTATAACGATATTTTCCGAAAAATGTGATTTTTTCATAATAATTTCTATGTATAAAATGAAAGTTTATATAAAATTTTTCAAATTTTCAAAATTTTAAAAATGCCATTTTGTAGAGATTACCGAGGCCGTCGTTCTGTCCGAACACCGTAGCGCTATAGGTTTACTCTATCACGATCTTTTTCGAAAAATGTGATTTTTTCATAATAATTTCTATGTTTAAAATAAAATTTTATATAAAATTTTTCAAAATTTCAAAATTTCAAAAATGCCATTTTGTAGAGCTTAAGCGGGGTGTCGATCTCGCCAAAGACCGCAACGCGGTAGGTTCACTCTATCTCGTTCTTTTGTGAAAAATGTGATTTTTTCATAACAATTTTTATGTTCAAAATGAAAGTTTATATAAAAAAATTCAAAATGTCAAAATTTCGAAAATGCCATTTCGTAGAGATTTCAAAGGCCTTCGTTCTGTCCAAATACAGCAACGCGGTAGGTTTACTCTATCTCGTTATTTTGTGAAAAATGTGATTTTTTCATAATAATTTCTATGTTTAAAATGAAATTTTATATAAAATTTTTCAAAATTTCAAAATTTCAAAAATGCCATTTTGTAGAGCTTAAGCGGGGTGTCGATCTCGCCAAAGACCGCAACGCGGTAGGTTTACTCTATCTCGTTATTTTGTGAAAAATGTGATTTTTTCATAATAATTTCTATGTTTAAAATGAAATTTTATATAAAATTTTTCAAAATTTCAAAATTTCAAAAATGCCATTTTGTAGAGCTTAAGCGGGGTGTCGATCTCGCCAAAGACCGCAACGCGGTAGGTTTACTCTATCTCGTTATTTTGTGAAAAATGTGATTTTTTCATAATAATTTCTATGTTTAAAATGAAATTTTATATAAAATTTTTCAAAATTTCAAAATTTCAAAAATGCCATTTTGTAGAGCTTAAGCGGGGTGTCGATCTCGCTAAAGACCGCAACGCGGTAGGTTCACTCTATCTCGTTCTTTTGTGAAAAATGTGATTTTTTCATAACAATTTCTATGTTCAAAATGAAAGTTTATATAAAAAATTTCAAAATGTCAAAATTTCATAAATGCCATTTTGTAGAGCTTAAGCGGGGTGTCGATCTCGCCAAAGACCGCAACGCGCTAGGTTTACTCTATCTCGATCCATTCGGACGTTCGTGAGTCGAATTATCGAGGTTTATGTGTTTTTTTGGTGGCATTTTCAAAATCCAATATGGCCGCCGCCCAAAGGAAATTTCAACTTTTCGGGATTTTTCCATAGGGAGACGATTCTCCGGTTGGAAAGAGGCGATGAAAAATTAACAAAAATCAAAAAATGAGAAAAATTTAGTCAGCCGAAAATGACACTTTTTCGAAAAAAATATTTCCTATCAAAAGTGGAAAAATGGAAAATTTATATGAATTTTTGGAGAAATTCCAATTTTTTTTTTGGCAATCTCGTAAAGGACGTCTAGGTCTTCGACTTAGCGCAGACGCAAATCCATTCGGACGTTCGTGAGTCGAATTATCGAGGTTTATGTGTTTTTTTGGTGGCATTTTCAAAATCCAATATGGCCGCCGCCCGAAGAAAATTGCAACTTTTCGGGATTTTCCCATAGAGAGACGATTCTCCGGTTGGAAAGAGGCTATGAAAACTTAACAAAAATCAAAAAATGAGAAAAATTAAGGGAGCCGAAAAAAACACTTTTTTCGTTTTGAGGGCGTTTTTTGGAAAAATTTCAAATTGAAAATTTATATGAATTTTTGGAGAAACTTGAAAATTTTTTTTGGCAATCTCGTAATGGACGTCTAGGTCTTCGACATGTCGCAGACGCAAATCCATTCGGACGTTCGTGAGTCGAATTATCGAGGTTTATGTGTTTTTTTGGTGGCATTTTCAAAATCCAATATGGCCGCCGGCCGAAGGAAATTTCCACTTTTCGGAGTTTTCCCATAGAGAGACGATTCTCCGGTTCGAAAGAGGCGATGAAAAATTAACAAAAATCAAAAAATGAAAAAAATTTACTCAGCCGAAAATGACACTTTTTTCGTTTTGAGGGCGTTTTTTTGACCAAATTTCAAAGTGAAAATTATTACTAATTTTTGGAGAAACTTAATATTTTTTTTCTGCAATATCGTAAAGGACATGCAGTCCTCGGACTCGCCGTAGACGGCCGTCGATTTGGACGTTCTCGATTGCGTCGAATTATCGTGGAAAATGTGCGTTTTTTCGACGTTCTCTAGATGCATTTTCAAAATCCAATATGGCGGCCGGGCGAAGAAAATTTCTACTTTTTGGAGTTTTCCCATAGAGTTGGGGGTGTTCGGGTGGAAGTGTCCGTTGCACGATTTCGGTCCCGCCGCTGCTTCCCAAAGCGTGGGACGCCGAAAATGACACTTTTTTCGAAAAAAATATTTCCTATCGAAAGTGGAAAAATGGAAAATTTGTATGATTTTTTTGTGAATTTCAAAATTTCAAAAATGCCATTTCGCAGCTCTCGCCGAGCCCTTCGATCGCTCCTCGGACCGAAACGCTCCGCTCCTATCCGTTCTCGAGTTATGTCGGTTTCCGCGTTTTCGTCGATGCGTTTTCGAACGCCATTTTGAATTTGAAAATCGAAAAAATTTCAACTTTTCGGAGTTTTTCCATAGACGGAGCGTCGTCGAGATCGAGGCGGTCCGAAAAAAGACTGACCGAATTGAGGAATAAAAAATCGTACAAAGCCGAAAAAAAAAGAGCACTTTTTGAACTTTACGCGCGAAAAAAACGAATAAAACGAACGAATAGACGAAAATAAATTTTTCCACTCGACGCGCCGTCTAAGGTACTGCGAGAGTTCCCGTACTTTGCACGCCCGTAACTCGATAGATAACGGAGATCGTGAACCCCGAAGGCCGAAAACGGGCGGTTACCAACTCCCTTTTAGGGTATATGACTAGAGCCCAGTGGGGTGGGGTGGTAGTGACTTTTTTTTTTGCACATCTACTTTTATCGTTACTCGTCGTATGAAAGGGCACATCTACTTTCGTTGTCGTTCATTGTACGAAAGGGCACATCTACTTTCATCGTAAACTATGTTCGTCGAGTGAGCCCATTCGGTGTTAGTCGCGCTAACGCGACTGAGTCGAGTCGAGAACGCGCTCATTTTCTTGTTCGACTTTTGCTTTTTACCCGCCTTCCCCTACGTGCCTCGCCACCTTCGATCTTTCGAAATAAATCGAAATCTTCTTCTTTCGAAATCGAGATCTTTCGAAATAATTCGATAGGTAGAGTAAATAGGTAGGTCGAGTGAGCCCATTCAGTGTTAGTCGCGCTAACGCGACTGAGTCGAGTCGAGAACGCGCTCATTTTCTTGTTCGATATTCAAAAATTTTCAAAATTTCAAAATTTCAAAAATGCCATTTTATAGAGCTTAAGCGGGGTGTCAATCTCGCCAAAGACCGCAACGCGGTAGGTTTACTCAATCTCGATTTATTTAAAAAAATGTGATTTTTTCATAACAATTTCTATGTTCAAAATGAAAGTTTATATAAAAAATTTCAAAATGTCAAAATTTCGAAAATGCCATTTCGTAGAGATTTCAAAGGCCTTCGTTCTGCCCGAACACCGTAACGCGTTTAATTTACTCTATCACGGTCTTTTTCGAAAAATGTCATTTATTCATAACAATTTCTATGTTCAAAATGAAAGTTTATAAAAAAAAATTCAAGATGTCAAAATTTCGAAAATGCCATTTCGTAGAGATTTCAAAGGCCTTCCTTCTGTCCGAACAACGTAACGCGTTTGATTTACTCTATCACGGTCTTTTTCGAAAAATGTCATTTATTCATAACAATTTCTATGTTCAAAATGAAAGTTTATATAAAAAATTTCAAAATGTCAAAATTTCGAAAATGCCATTTCGTAGGGATTTCAAAGGCCTTCGTTCTGTCCGAACACCTTAACGCGGTAGGTTTACTCTATCACGATCTTTTTCGAAAAATGTGATTTTTTCTTAATAATTTCTATGTTTAAAATGAAATTTTATATAAAATTTTTCAAAATGTCAAAATTTCAAAAATGCCATTTTGTAGAGCTTAAGCGGGGTGTCGATCTCGCCAAAGACTGCAACACGGTAGGTTTACTCTATCTCGTTCTTTTGTGAAAAATGTGATTTTTTGATAACAATTTCTATGTTCAAAATGAAAGTTTATATAAAAAATTTCAAAATGTCAAAATTTTGAAATAGCCATTTCGTAGAGATTATCAAGGCCGTCGTTCTGTCCAAACGCAGTAACGCTATAGGTTTACTCTATCACGATCTTTTTCGAAAAATGTGATTTTTTTCATAATAATTTCTATGTTTAAAATGAAATTTTATATAAAATTTTTCAAAATGTCAAAATTTCAAAAATGCCATTTTATATAGCTTAAGCGGGGTGTCGATCTTGCCAAAGACCGCAACGCGGTAGGTTTACTCTATCTCGATTTATTTCGAAAAATGTGATTTTTTCATAACAATTTCTATGTTCAAAATGAAAGTTTATATAAAAAATTTCAAAATGTCAAAATTTCGAAAATGCCATTTCGTAGAGATTTCAAAGGCCTTCGTTCTGTCCGAACACCAAAACGCGGTAGGTTTACTCTATCTCGATTTATTTCGAAAAATGTGATTTTTTCATAATAATTTCCAAGTTCAAAATGAAAGTTTATATAAAATTTTTCAAAATGTCAAAATTTCAAAAATGCCATTTTGTAGAGATTTTCGAGGCCGTCGTTCTGTCCGAACACCGTAACGCGTCAGGTTTACTCTATCTCGATTTATTTCGAAGAATGTGATTTTTTCATAACAATTGCCAATTTCAAAATGAAAGTTTATATAAAATTTTTCAAAATGTCAAAATTTCAAAAATGCCATTTCGTAGAGCTTAAGCGGGGTGTCGATCTAGACAAAGACCGCAACGCGGTAGGTTCACTCTATCTCGTTCTCTTGTGAAAAATGTGTTTTTTTCATAACAATTTCTATGTTCAAAATGAAAGTTTATATAAAAAATTTCAAAATGTCAAAATTTCGAAAATGCCATTTCGTATAGATTTCAAAGGCCTTCGTTCTGTCCGAACACCGTAACGCGTTTGATTTACTCTATCACGGTCTTTTTCGAAAAATGTGATTTTTTCATAATAATTTCCAAGTTCAAAATGAAAGTTTATATAAAAAATTTCAAAATGTCAAAATTTCAAAATTGCCATTTCGTAGACCTCACTCGGGGCGTCGATCTCGCCTAAGACCGCTACGCGGTAGGTTCGGTCTGTCTCGATCGATATCGGAAAATGTGATTTTTGTACTCGTTGGAAAAATTCAAAATCAAAATTTATATAAATTTTTTTAAAATTTCAAAATTCTGAAAATGCCACTTTGTAGTGCTGGTCGAGGCGCTACATCTCGCCGTAGAACACAACTCGACGGGAGGTCGTCCTCTCTGCGCTAATCGGGTTTTTTCGTAGCCTCGTTTCAAAATCAAAGATGGCGGCCGCACGAAGAAAATTGAAGGAAATTTCAACTTTTAGGATTTTTCCCATAGAGTTGGGGGTATTCGGGTGGAAATGTCCTTTGCACAATTTCGGTCCCGCTGCTGCTTCCCAAAGCGTGGAGTCCGAAAAATTACGTTTTTTTTGTAAAAAAAATCCTTTAAAAATTGGGAAAATGGAAAATTTATATGAATTTTTGGAGAAATTCCAATTTTCTTTTTGGCAGTCTCGTAACGGATTTCTCGGACTTCGAGTTGCGACAGACGCGAATCCATTTCGACGTTTTCGATTCGAATTATCGAGGTTTTGGCGGTTTTTTCGTTGTATTTTCAAAATCCAATATGGCGGCGGCGCGAAGGAAATTTCAACATTTTGGAGTTTTTCCATAGAGAGAAGGGTTTTCGGGTAGAGATGACGGTTGCGCAATTACGGTCCCTCGGCTATTTTCCAAAGCGTGGGATCCGAAATATGAAACTTTTTTCGTTTCGAATGCGTTTTTTGGAAAAATTTCAAATTGAAAATTTATATGAATTTTTGGAGAAACTTGAAATTTTTTTTTGCCAATCTCGTAAAGGACGTCTAGGTCTTCGACTTGACGCAGACGCAAATCCATTCGGACGTTCGTGAGTCGAATTATCGAGGTTTATGTGTTTTTTTGGTGGCATTTTCAAAATCCAATATGGCCGCCGCCCGAAGGAAATTTCAACTTTTCGGGATTTTCCCATAGAGAGACGATTCTCCGGTTGGAAAGAGGCGATGAAAAATTAACAAAAATCAAAAAATGAGAAAAATTTACTCAGCCGAAAAAAACACTTTTTTCGTTTTGAGGGCGTTTTTTTGACCAAATTTCAAAGTGAAAATTATTACTAATTTTTGGAGAAACTTAATATTTTTTTTCTGCAATATCGTAAAGGACGTCTAGTCCTTGGACACGCCGTAGACGGCCGTCGATTTGGACGTTCTCGATTGCGTCGAATTATCGTGGAAAATGTGTGTTTTTTCAATGTTCTCTAGATGCATTTTCAAAATCCAATATGGCGGTCGGGCGAAGAAAATTTCTACTTTTTGGAGTTTTCCCATAGAGAGACGATTCTCCGGTTGGAAATAGGCGATGAAAAATTAACAAAAATCAAAAAATGAGAAAAATTAAGTCAGCCGAAAATGACACTTTTTTCGAAAAAAATATTTCCTATCGAAAGTGGAAAAATGGAAAATTTGTATGATTTTTTTGGGAATTTCAAAATTTCAAAAATGCCATTTCGCAGCTCTCGCCGAGCCCTTCGATCGCTCCTCGGACCGAAACGCTCCGCTCCTATCCGTTCTCGAGTTATGTCGGTTTCCGCGTTTTCGTCGATGCGTTTTCGAACGCAATTTTGAATTTGAAAATAGAAAAAATTTCAACTTTTCGGAATTTTCCCATAGAGAGACGATTCTCCGGTTGGAAAGAGGCGATGAAAAGTTATCAAAAATCAAAAAATGAGAAAAATTTACTCAGCCGAAAAAAAAGAGCACTTTTTGAACTTTACGTGCGAAAAAAACGAATAAAACAAACGAATAGACGAAAATAAATTTTTCCACTCGATGCGCCGTCTAATGCGGTGCGATAGTTCCCGTACTTTGCACGCCCGTAACTCGATAGATAGCGGAGATGACGAACCGCGAAGGCCGAAAACGGGCAGTTACCAACTCCCTTTTAGGGTATATGACTAGATCGGAGCGGCACAGATCGGAGTGGCACAGAGCCCAGTGGGGTGGGGTGGTAGTGAGTTTTTTTTTTGCACATCTACTTTTATTGTTACTCATTGTATGAAAGGGCACATCTACTTTCGTTGTCGTTCATTGTTAGGTTGGGGAACATCTACTTTCATTGTAAACTATGTTAGATAGGTAGAGTAAATAGGTAGGTCGAGTGAGCCCATTCAGTGTTAGTCGCGCTAACGCGACTGAGTCGAGTCGAGAACGCGCTCATTTTCTTGTTCGACTTTTGCTTTTTACCCGCCTTCCCCTACGTGCCTCGCCACCTTCGATCTTTCGAAATAAATCGAAATCTTCTTCTTTCGAAATCGAGACCTTTAGAAATAATTCGATAGGTAGAGTAAATAGGTAGGTCGAGTGAGCCCATTCAGTGTTAGTCGCGCTAACGCGACTGAGTCGGGTCGAGAACGCGCTCATTTTCTTGTTCAATTTTCAAAAATTTTCAAAATTTCAAAATTTCAAAAATGGGATTTTGTAGAGCTTAAGCGGGGTGTCGATCTCGCCAAAGACTGCAACGCGGTAGGTTTACTCTATCTCGTTCTTTTGTGAAAAATGTGATTTTTTCATAACAATTTCTATGTTCAAAATGAAAGTTTATATAAAATTTTTCAAAATTTCAAAATTTCAAAAATGCCATTTTGTAGAGATTACCCAGGCCGTCGTTCTGTCCAAACACCGTAGCGCTATAGGTTTACTCTATCACGATCTTTTTCGAAAAATGTGATTTTTCATAATAATTTCTATGTTTAAAATGAAAGTTTATATAAAATTTTTCAAAATTTCAAAATTTCAAAAATGCCATTTTCTAGAGCTTACCGAGGCCGTCGTTCTGTCCGAACACCGTAGCGCTATAGGTTTACTCTGTCACGATCTTTTTCGAAAAATGTGATTTTTTCATAATAATTTCTATGTTTAAAATGAAATTTTATATAAAATTTTTCAAAATTTCAAAATTTCAAAAATGCCATTTTGTAGAGCTTAAGCGGGGTGTCGATCTCGCCAAAGACCGCAACGCGCTAGGTTTACTCTATCTCGATCCATTCGGACGTTCGTGAGTCGAATTATCGAGGTTTATGTGTTTTTTTGGTGGCATTTTCAAAATCCAATATGGCCGCCGCCCAAAGGAAATTTCAACTTTTCGGGATTTTCCCATAGGGAGACGATTCTCCGGTTGGAAAGAGGCGATGAAAAATTAACAAAAATCAAAAAATGAGAAAAATTTAGTCAGCCGAAAATGACACTTTTTCGAAAAAAATATTTCCTATCAAAAGTGGAAAAATGGAAAATTTATATGAATTTTTGGAGAAATTCCAATTTTTTTTTTGGCAATCTCGTAAAGGACGTCTAGGTCTTCGACTTAGCGCAGACGCAAATCCATTCGGACGTTCGTGAGTCGAATTATCGAGGTTTATGCCGCAACGCGGTAGGTTTACTCTATCTCGTTATTTTGTGAAAAATGTGATTTTTTCATAATAATTTCTATGTTTAAAATGAAATTTTATATAAAATTTTTCAAAATTTCAAAATTTCAAAAACGCCATTTTGTAGAGCTTAAGCGGGGTGTCGATCTCGCCAAAGACCGCAACGCGGTAGGTTTACTCTATCTCGTTCTTTTGTGAAAAATGTGATTTTTTGATAACAATTTCTATGTTCAAAATGAAAGTTTATATAAAAAATTTCAAAATGTCAAAATTTTGAAATAGCCATTTCGTAGAGATTATCAAGGCCGTCGTTCTGTCGAAACGCCGTAACGCTATAGCTTTACTCTATCACGATCTTTTTCGAAAAATGTGATTTTTTCATAATAATTTCTATGTTTAAAATGAAATTTTATACAAAATTTTTCAAAATGTCAAAATTTCAAAAATGCCATTTTGTAGAGCTTAAGCGGGGTGTCGATCTCGCCAAAGATCGCAACGCGGTAGGTTTACTCTATCTCGTTATTTTGTGAAAAATGTGATTTTTTCATAAAAATTTCTATGTTCAAAATGAAAGTTTATATAAAAAATTTCAAAATGTCAAAATTTCGAAAAAGCCATTTCGTAGAGATTTCAAAGGCCTTCGTTCTGTCCGAACACCCCAACGCGGTAGGTTTACTCTATCTCGTTATTTTGTGAAAAATGTGATTTTTTTATAACAATTTCTATGTTCAAAATGAAAGTTTATATCAAAAAATTTCAAAATGTCAAAATTTCGAAAATGCCATTTCGTAGAGATTTCAAAGGCCTTCGTTCTGTCCGAACACCGCAACGCGGTAGGTTTACTCTATCTCGTTATTTTGTGAAAAATGTGATTTTTTTATAACAATTTCTATGTTCAAAATGAAAGTTTATATCAAAAAATTTCAAAATGTCAAAATTTCGAAAATGCCATTTCGTAGAGATTTCAAAGGCCTTCGTTCTGTCCGAACACCGCAACGCGGTAGGTTTACTCTATCTCGTTATTTTGTGAAAAATGTGATTTTTTCATAAAAATTTCTATGTTCAAAATGAAAGTTTATATAAAAAATTTCAAAATGTCAAAATTTCAAAAATGCCATTTTGTAGACCTCACTCGGGGCGTCGATCTCGCATAAGACCGCAACGCGGTAGGTTCGGTCTGTCTCGATCGATATCGGAAAATGTGATTTTTGTACTCGTTGGAAAAATTCAAAATCAAAATTTATATAATTTTTTTCAAAATTTCAAAATTCTGAAAATGCCACTTTGTAGTGCTGGTCGAGGCGCTACATCTCGCTGTAGAACACAACTCGACGGGAGGTCGTCCTCTCTGCGCTAATCGGGTTTTTTCGTAGCCTCGTTTCAAAATCAAAGATGGCGGCCGCACGAAGAAACTTGAAGGAAATTTCAACTTTTAGGAATTTTTCCATAGAGTTGGGGGTATTCGGGTGGAAATGTCCATTGCACAATTTCGGTCCCGCTGCTGCTTCCCAAAGCGTGGGAGCCGAAAAATTACGTTTTTTTTGTAAAAAAATTCCTTTAAAAATTGGGAAAATGGAAAATTTATATGAATTTTTGGAGAAATTCCAATTTTTTTTTTGGCAGTCTCGTAACGGATTTCTTGGACTTCGAGTTGTCACAGACGCGAATCCATTTCGACGTTTTCGATTCGAATTATCGAGGTTTTTGCGGTTTTTTCGTTGTATTTTGAAAATCCAATATGGCGGCGGCGCGAAGGAAATTTCAACTTTTTGGAGTTTTTCCATAGAGAGAAGGGTTTTCGGATGGAGATGACGGTTGCGCAATTACGGTCCCGCGGCTATTTTCCAAAGCGTGGGATCCGAAAAATGAAACTTTTTTCGTTTCGAATGCGTTTTTTGGAAAAATTTCAAATTGAAAATTTATATGAATTTTTGGAGAAACTTGAAAATTTTTTTTGGCAATCTCGTAAAGGACGTCTAGGTCTTCGAATTGCCGCAGACGCAAATCCATTCGGACGTTCGTGAGTCGAATTATCGAGGTTTATGTGTTTTTTTGGTGGCATTTTCAAAATCCAATATGGCCGCCGCCCGAAGGAAATTTTAACTTTTCGGGATTTTCCCATAGAGAGACGATTCTCCGGTTGGAAAGAGGCGATGAAAAATTAACAAAAATCAAAAAATGAGAAAAATTTACTCAGCCGAAAATGACACTTTTTTCGTTTTGAGGGCGTTTTTTTGACCAAATTTCAAAGTGAAAATTATTACTAATTTTTGGAGAAACTTTATATTTTTTTTCTGCAATATCGTAAAGGACATGCAGTCCTCGGACTCGCCGTAGACGGCCGTCGATTTGGACGTTCTCGATTGCGTCGAATTATCGTGGAAAATGTGCGTTTTTTCGACGTTCTCTAGATGCATGTTCAAAATCCAATATGGCGGCCGGGCGAAGAAAATTTCTACTTTTTGGAGTTTTCCCATAGAGTTGGGGGTGTTCGGGTGGAAGTGTCTATTGCGCGATTTCGGTCCCGCCGCTGCTTCCCAAAGCGTGGGACGCCGAAAATGACACTTTTTTCGAAAAAAATATTTCCTATCGAAAGTGGAAAAATGGAAAATTTGTATGATTTTTTTGGGAATTTCAAAATTTCAAAAATGCCATTTCGCAGCTCTCGCCGAGCCCTCCGATCGCTCCTCGGACCGAAACGCTCCGCTCCTATCCGTTCTCGAGTTATGTCGGTTTCCGCGTTTTCGTCGATGCGTTTTCGAACGCCATTTTGAATTTGAAAATCGAAAAAATTTCAAGTTTTCGGAGTTTTTCCATAGACGGAGCGTCGTCGAGATCGAGGCGGTCCGAAAAAAGACTGACCGAATTGAGGAATAAAAAATCGTACAAAGCCGAAAAAAAAAGAGCACTTTTTGAACTTTACGCGCGAAAAAAACGAATAAAACGAACGAATCGACGAAAATAAATTTTTCCACTCGACGCGCCGTCTAATGCAGTGCGATAGTTCCCGTACTTTGCGCGCCCTTAACTCGATAGATAACGGAGATAATCAACCCCGAAGGCCGAAAACGGGCAGTTACCAACTCCCTTTTAGGGTATATGACTAGATCGGAGCGGCACAGAGCCCAGTGGGGTGGGGTGGTAGTGAGTTGTGTTGTTGTCGTTCATTGTATGAAAGGGCACATCTACTTTCATCGTAAACTATGTTAGATTGGTAGAGTAAATAGGTAGGTCGAGTGAGCCCATTCGGTGTTAGTCGCGCTAACGCGACTGAGTCGAGTCGAGAACGCGCTCATTTTCTTGTTCGACTTTTGCTTTTTACCCGCCTTCCCCTACGTGCCTCGCCACCTTCGATCTTTCGAAATAAATCGAAATCTTCTTCTTTCGAAATCGAGACCTTTAGAAATAATTCGATAGGTAGAGTAAATAGGTAGGTCGAGTGAGCCCATTCAGTGTTAGTCGCGCTAACGCGACTGAGTCGGGTCGAGAACGCGCTCATTTTCTTGTTCGATTTTCAAAATTTTTCAAAATTTCAAAATTTCAAAAATGCCATTTTATAGAGCTTAAGCGGGGTGTCAATCTCGCCAAAGACCGCAACGCGGTAGGTTTACTCAATCTCGATTTATTTAAAAAAATGTGAGTTTTTCATAATAATTTCTATGTTTAAAATGAAAGTTTATATAAAATTTTTCAAAATGTCAAAATTTCAAAAATGCCATTTTCTAGAGCTTAAGCGGGGTATCGATCTAGCCGAAGACCGCAACGCGGTAGGTTTACTCTATCTCGTTCTTTTGTGAAAAATGTGATTTTTTCATAACAATTTCTATGTTCAAAATGAAAGTTTATATAAAAAATTTCAAAATGTCAAAATTTCGAAAATGCCATTTTGTAGAGATTACCAAGGCGGTCGTTCTGTCCAAACATCGTAACGCTATAGGTTTCCTCTATCACGATCTTTTTCGAAAAATGTGATTTTTTCATAATAATTTCTATGTTTAAAATGAAAGTTTATATAAAATTTTTCAAAATGTCAAAATTTCAAAAATGCCATTTTGTAGAGCTTAAGCTGGGTGTCGATCTGGCCAAAGACCGCAACGCGGTAGGTTTCCTCTATCACGATCTTTTTCGAAAAATGTCATTTATTCATAACAATTTCTATGTTCAAAATGAAAGTTTATATAAAAAATTTCAAAATGTCAAAATTTCAAAAATGCCATTTTGTAGAGATTACCGAGGCCGTCATTCTGTCCAAACACCGTAATGCGTTAGGTTTACTCTATCATGATCTTTTTCGAAAAATGTGATTTTTTCATAATAATTTCTATGTTTAAAATGAAATTTTATATAAAATTTTTCAAAATGTCAAAATTTCAAAAATTCCGTTTTGTAGAGATTACCGAGGCCGTCATTCTGTCCAAACACCGTAATGCGTTAGGTTTTCTCTATCACGATCTTTTTCAAAAAATGTGATTTTTTCAAAATAATTTCTATGTTTAAAATGAAATTTTATATAAAATTTTTCAAAATGTCAAAATTTCAAAAATTCCATTTTGTAGAGTTTACCGAGGCCGTCGTTCTGTCCGAACACCGTAGCGCTATAGGTTTACTCTATAACGATATTTTCCGAAAAATGTGATTTTTTCATAATAATTTCTATGTATAAAATGAAAGTTTATATAAAATTTTTCAAATTTTCAAAATTTTAAAAATGCCATTTTGTAGAGATTACCGAGGCCGTCGTTCTGTCCGAACACCGTAGCGCTATAGGTTTACTCTATCACGATCTTTTTCGAAAAATGTGATTTTTTCATAATAATTTCTATGTTTAAAATAAAATTTTATATAAAATTTTTCAAAATTTCAAAATTTCAAAAATGCCATTTTGTAGAGCTTAAGCGGGGTGTCGATCTCGCCAAAGACCGCAACGCGGTAGGTTCACTCTATCTCGTTCTTTTGTGAAAAATGTGATTTTTTCATAACAATTTTTATGTTCAAAATGAAAGTTTATATAAAAAAATTCAAAATGTCAAAATTTCGAAAATGCCATTTCGTAGAGATTTCAAAGGCCTTCGTTCTGTCCAAATACAGCAACGCGGTAGGTTTACTCTATCTCGTTATTTTGTGAAAAATGTGATTTTTTCATAATAATTTCTATGTTTAAAATGAAATTTTATATAAAATTTTTCAAAATTTCAAAATTTCAAAAATGCCATTTTGTAGAGCTTAAGCGGGGTGTCGATCTCGCCAAAGACCGCAACGCGGTAGGTTTACTCTATCTCGTTATTTTGTGAAAAATGTGATTTTTTCATAATAATTTCTATGTTTAAAATGAAATTTTATATAAAATTTTTCAAAATTTCAAAATTTCAAAAATGCCATTTTGTAGAGCTTAAGCGGGGTGTCGATCTCGCCAAAGACCGCAACGCGGTAGGTTTACTCTATCTCGTTATTTTGTGAAAAATGTGATTTTTTCATAATAATTTCTATGTTTAAAATGAAATTTTATATAAAATTTTTCAAAATTTCAAAATTTCAAAAATGCCATTTTGTAGAGCTTAAGCGGGGTGTCGATCTCGCTAAAGACCGCAACGCGGTAGGTTCACTCTATCTCGTTCTTTTGTGAAAAATGTGATTTTTTCATAACAATTTCTATGTTCAAAATGAAAGTTTATATAAAAAATTTCAAAATGTCAAAATTTCATAAATGCCATTTTGTAGAGCTTAAGCGGGGTGTCGATCTCGCCAAAGACCGCAACGCGCTAGGTTTACTCTATCTCGATCCATTCGGACGTTCGTGAGTCGAATTATCGAGGTTTATGTGTTTTTTTGGTGGCATTTTCAAAATCCAATATGGCCGCCGCCCAAAGGAAATTTCAACTTTTCGGGATTTTTCCATAGGGAGACGATTCTCCGGTTGGAAAGAGGCGATGAAAAATTAACAAAAATCAAAAAATGAGAAAAATTTAGTCAGCCGAAAATGACACTTTTTCGAAAAAAATATTTCCTATCAAAAGTGGAAAAATGGAAAATTTATATGAATTTTTGGAGAAATTCCAATTTTTTTTTTGGCAATCTCGTAAAGGACGTCTAGGTCTTCGACTTAGCGCAGACGCAAATCCATTCGGACGTTCGTGAGTCGAATTATCGAGGTTTATGTGTTTTTTTGGTGGCATTTTCAAAATCCAATATGGCCGCCGCCCGAAGAAAATTGCAACTTTTCGGGATTTTCCCATAGAGAGACGATTCTCCGGTTGGAAAGAGGCTATGAAAACTTAACAAAAATCAAAAAATGAGAAAAATTAAGGGAGCCGAAAAAAACACTTTTTTCGTTTTGAGGGCGTTTTTTGGAAAAATTTCAAATTGAAAATTTATATGAATTTTTGGAGAAACTTGAAAATTTTTTTTGGCAATCTCGTAATGGACGTCTAGGTCTTCGACATGTCGCAGACGCAAATCCATTCGGACGTTCGTGAGTCGAATTATCGAGGTTTATGTGTTTTTTTGGTGGCATTTTCAAAATCCAATATGGCCGCCGGCCGAAGGAAATTTCCACTTTTCGGAGTTTTCCCATAGAGAGACGATTCTCCGGTTCGAAAGAGGCGATGAAAAATTAAC
The DNA here is from genome assembly GCA_944548615.1 of Micropterix aruncella. Classification (NCBI taxonomy): domain Eukaryota; kingdom Metazoa; phylum Arthropoda; class Insecta; order Lepidoptera; family Micropterigidae; genus Micropterix; species Micropterix aruncella. The sequence goes on from CALYMY010000291.1 coordinate 20,541, forward strand.
AAAAATCAAAAAATGAAAAAAATTTACTCAGCCGAAAATGACACTTTTTTCGTTTTGAGGGCGTTTTTTTGACCAAATTTCAAAGTGAAAATTATTACTAATTTTTGGAGAAACTTAATATTTTTTTTCTGCAATATCGTAAAGGACATGCAGTCCTCGGACTCGCCGTAGACGGCCGTCGATTTGGACGTTCTCGATTGCGTCGAATTATCGTGGAAAATGTGCGTTTTTTCGACGTTCTCTAGATGCATTTTCAAAATCCAATATGGCGGCCGGGCGAAGAAAATTTCTACTTTTTGGAGTTTTCCCATAGAGTTGGGGGTGTTCGGGTGGAAGTGTCCGTTGCACGATTTCGGTCCCGCCGCTGCTTCCCAAAGCGTGGGACGCCGAAAATGACACTTTTTTCGAAAAAAATATTTCCTATCGAAAGTGGAAAAATGGAAAATTTGTATGATTTTTTTGTGAATTTCAAAATTTCAAAAATGCCATTTCGCAGCTCTCGCCGAGCCCTTCGATCGCTCCTCGGACCGAAACGCTCCGCTCCTATCCGTTCTCGAGTTATGTCGGTTTCCGCGTTTTCGTCGATGCGTTTTCGAACGCCATTTTGAATTTGAAAATCGAAAAAATTTCAACTTTTCGGAGTTTTTCCATAGACGGAGCGTCGTCGAGATCGAGGCGGTCCGAAAAAAGACTGACCGAATTGAGGAATAAAAAATCGTACAAAGCCGAAAAAAAAAGAGCACTTTTTGAACTTTACGCGCGAAAAAAACGAATAAAACGAACGAATAGACGAAAATAAATTTTTCCACTCGACGCGCCGTCTAAGGTACTGCGAGAGTTCCCGTACTTTGCACGCCCGTAACTCGATAGATAACGGAGATCGTGAACCCCGAAGGCCGAAAACGGGCGGTTACCAACTCCCTTTTAGGGTATATGACTAGAGCCCAGTGGGGTGGGGTGGTAGTGACTTTTTTTTTTGCACATCTACTTTTATCGTTACTCGTCGTATGAAAGGGCACATCTACTTTCGTTGTCGTTCATTGTACGAAAGGGCACATCTACTTTCATCGTAAACTATGTTCGTCGAGTGAGCCCATTCGGTGTTAGTCGCGCTAACGCGACTGAGTCGAGTCGAGAACGCGCTCATTTTCTTGTTCGACTTTTGCTTTTTACCCGCCTTCCCCTACGTGCCTCGCCACCTTCGATCTTTCGAAATAAATCGAAATCTTCTTCTTTCGAAATCGAGATCTTTCGAAATAATTCGATAGGTAGAGTAAATAGGTAGGTCGAGTGAGCCCATTCAGTGTTAGTCGCGCTAACGCGACTGAGTCGAGTCGAGAACGCGCTCATTTTCTTGTTCGATATTCAAAAATTTTCAAAATTTCAAAATTTCAAAAATGCCATTTTATAGAGCTTAAGCGGGGTGTCAATCTCGCCAAAGACCGCAACGCGGTAGGTTTACTCAATCTCGATTTATTTAAAAAAATGTGATTTTTTCATAACAATTTCTATGTTCAAAATGAAAGTTTATATAAAAAATTTCAAAATGTCAAAATTTCGAAAATGCCATTTCGTAGAGATTTCAAAGGCCTTCGTTCTGCCCGAACACCGTAACGCGTTTAATTTACTCTATCACGGTCTTTTTCGAAAAATGTCATTTATTCATAACAATTTCTATGTTCAAAATGAAAGTTTATAAAAAAAAATTCAAGATGTCAAAATTTCGAAAATGCCATTTCGTAGAGATTTCAAAGGCCTTCCTTCTGTCCGAACAACGTAACGCGTTTGATTTACTCTATCACGGTCTTTTTCGAAAAATGTCATTTATTCATAACAATTTCTATGTTCAAAATGAAAGTTTATATAAAAAATTTCAAAATGTCAAAATTTCGAAAATGCCATTTCGTAGGGATTTCAAAGGCCTTCGTTCTGTCCGAACACCTTAACGCGGTAGGTTTACTCTATCACGATCTTTTTCGAAAAATGTGATTTTTTCTTAATAATTTCTATGTTTAAAATGAAATTTTATATAAAATTTTTCAAAATGTCAAAATTTCAAAAATGCCATTTTGTAGAGCTTAAGCGGGGTGTCGATCTCGCCAAAGACTGCAACACGGTAGGTTTACTCTATCTCGTTCTTTTGTGAAAAATGTGATTTTTTGATAACAATTTCTATGTTCAAAATGAAAGTTTATATAAAAAATTTCAAAATGTCAAAATTTTGAAATAGCCATTTCGTAGAGATTATCAAGGCCGTCGTTCTGTCCAAACGCAGTAACGCTATAGGTTTACTCTATCACGATCTTTTTCGAAAAATGTGATTTTTTTCATAATAATTTCTATGTTTAAAATGAAATTTTATATAAAATTTTTCAAAATGTCAAAATTTCAAAAATGCCATTTTATATAGCTTAAGCGGGGTGTCGATCTTGCCAAAGACCGCAACGCGGTAGGTTTACTCTATCTCGATTTATTTCGAAAAATGTGATTTTTTCATAACAATTTCTATGTTCAAAATGAAAGTTTATATAAAAAATTTCAAAATGTCAAAATTTCGAAAATGCCATTTCGTAGAGATTTCAAAGGCCTTCGTTCTGTCCGAACACCAAAACGCGGTAGGTTTACTCTATCTCGATTTATTTCGAAAAATGTGATTTTTTCATAATAATTTCCAAGTTCAAAATGAAAGTTTATATAAAATTTTTCAAAATGTCAAAATTTCAAAAATGCCATTTTGTAGAGATTTTCGAGGCCGTCGTTCTGTCCGAACACCGTAACGCGTCAGGTTTACTCTATCTCGATTTATTTCGAAGAATGTGATTTTTTCATAACAATTGCCAATTTCAAAATGAAAGTTTATATAAAATTTTTCAAAATGTCAAAATTTCAAAAATGCCATTTCGTAGAGCTTAAGCGGGGTGTCGATCTAGACAAAGACCGCAACGCGGTAGGTTCACTCTATCTCGTTCTCTTGTGAAAAATGTGTTTTTTTCATAACAATTTCTATGTTCAAAATGAAAGTTTATATAAAAAATTTCAAAATGTCAAAATTTCGAAAATGCCATTTCGTATAGATTTCAAAGGCCTTCGTTCTGTCCGAACACCGTAACGCGTTTGATTTACTCTATCACGGTCTTTTTCGAAAAATGTGATTTTTTCATAATAATTTCCAAGTTCAAAATGAAAGTTTATATAAAAAATTTCAAAATGTCAAAATTTCAAAATTGCCATTTCGTAGACCTCACTCGGGGCGTCGATCTCGCCTAAGACCGCTACGCGGTAGGTTCGGTCTGTCTCGATCGATATCGGAAAATGTGATTTTTGTACTCGTTGGAAAAATTCAAAATCAAAATTTATATAAATTTTTTTAAAATTTCAAAATTCTGAAAATGCCACTTTGTAGTGCTGGTCGAGGCGCTACATCTCGCCGTAGAACACAACTCGACGGGAGGTCGTCCTCTCTGCGCTAATCGGGTTTTTTCGTAGCCTCGTTTCAAAATCAAAGATGGCGGCCGCACGAAGAAAATTGAAGGAAATTTCAACTTTTAGGATTTTTCCCATAGAGTTGGGGGTATTCGGGTGGAAATGTCCTTTGCACAATTTCGGTCCCGCTGCTGCTTCCCAAAGCGTGGAGTCCGAAAAATTACGTTTTTTTTGTAAAAAAAATCCTTTAAAAATTGGGAAAATGGAAAATTTATATGAATTTTTGGAGAAATTCCAATTTTCTTTTTGGCAGTCTCGTAACGGATTTCTCGGACTTCGAGTTGCGACAGACGCGAATCCATTTCGACGTTTTCGATTCGAATTATCGAGGTTTTGGCGGTTTTTTCGTTGTATTTTCAAAATCCAATATGGCGGCGGCGCGAAGGAAATTTCAACATTTTGGAGTTTTTCCATAGAGAGAAGGGTTTTCGGGTAGAGATGACGGTTGCGCAATTACGGTCCCTCGGCTATTTTCCAAAGCGTGGGATCCGAAATATGAAACTTTTTTCGTTTCGAATGCGTTTTTTGGAAAAATTTCAAATTGAAAATTTATATGAATTTTTGGAGAAACTTGAAATTTTTTTTTGCCAATCTCGTAAAGGACGTCTAGGTCTTCGACTTGACGCAGACGCAAATCCATTCGGACGTTCGTGAGTCGAATTATCGAGGTTTATGTGTTTTTTTGGTGGCATTTTCAAAATCCAATATGGCCGCCGCCCGAAGGAAATTTCAACTTTTCGGGATTTTCCCATAGAGAGACGATTCTCCGGTTGGAAAGAGGCGATGAAAAATTAACAAAAATCAAAAAATGAGAAAAATTTACTCAGCCGAAAAAAACACTTTTTTCGTTTTGAGGGCGTTTTTTTGACCAAATTTCAAAGTGAAAATTATTACTAATTTTTGGAGAAACTTAATATTTTTTTTCTGCAATATCGTAAAGGACGTCTAGTCCTTGGACACGCCGTAGACGGCCGTCGATTTGGACGTTCTCGATTGCGTCGAATTATCGTGGAAAATGTGTGTTTTTTCAATGTTCTCTAGATGCATTTTCAAAATCCAATATGGCGGTCGGGCGAAGAAAATTTCTACTTTTTGGAGTTTTCCCATAGAGAGACGATTCTCCGGTTGGAAATAGGCGATGAAAAATTAACAAAAATCAAAAAATGAGAAAAATTAAGTCAGCCGAAAATGACACTTTTTTCGAAAAAAATATTTCCTATCGAAAGTGGAAAAATGGAAAATTTGTATGATTTTTTTGGGAATTTCAAAATTTCAAAAATGCCATTTCGCAGCTCTCGCCGAGCCCTTCGATCGCTCCTCGGACCGAAACGCTCCGCTCCTATCCGTTCTCGAGTTATGTCGGTTTCCGCGTTTTCGTCGATGCGTTTTCGAACGCAATTTTGAATTTGAAAATAGAAAAAATTTCAACTTTTCGGAATTTTCCCATAGAGAGACGATTCTCCGGTTGGAAAGAGGCGATGAAAAGTTATCAAAAATCAAAAAATGAGAAAAATTTACTCAGCCGAAAAAAAAGAGCACTTTTTGAACTTTACGTGCGAAAAAAACGAATAAAACAAACGAATAGACGAAAATAAATTTTTCCACTCGATGCGCCGTCTAATGCGGTGCGATAGTTCCCGTACTTTGCACGCCCGTAACTCGATAGATAGCGGAGATGACGAACCGCGAAGGCCGAAAACGGGCAGTTACCAACTCCCTTTTAGGGTATATGACTAGATCGGAGCGGCACAGATCGGAGTGGCACAGAGCCCAGTGGGGTGGGGTGGTAGTGAGTTTTTTTTTTGCACATCTACTTTTATTGTTACTCATTGTATGAAAGGGCACATCTACTTTCGTTGTCGTTCATTGTTAGGTTGGGGAACATCTACTTTCATTGTAAACTATGTTAGATAGGTAGAGTAAATAGGTAGGTCGAGTGAGCCCATTCAGTGTTAGTCGCGCTAACGCGACTGAGTCGAGTCGAGAACGCGCTCATTTTCTTGTTCGACTTTTGCTTTTTACCCGCCTTCCCCTACGTGCCTCGCCACCTTCGATCTTTCGAAATAAATCGAAATCTTCTTCTTTCGAAATCGAGACCTTTAGAAATAATTCGATAGGTAGAGTAAATAGGTAGGTCGAGTGAGCCCATTCAGTGTTAGTCGCGCTAACGCGACTGAGTCGGGTCGAGAACGCGCTCATTTTCTTGTTCAATTTTCAAAAATTTTCAAAATTTCAAAATTTCAAAAATGGGATTTTGTAGAGCTTAAGCGGGGTGTCGATCTCGCCAAAGACTGCAACGCGGTAGGTTTACTCTATCTCGTTCTTTTGTGAAAAATGTGATTTTTTCATAACAATTTCTATGTTCAAAATGAAAGTTTATATAAAATTTTTCAAAATTTCAAAATTTCAAAAATGCCATTTTGTAGAGATTACCCAGGCCGTCGTTCTGTCCAAACACCGTAGCGCTATAGGTTTACTCTATCACGATCTTTTTCGAAAAATGTGATTTTTCATAATAATTTCTATGTTTAAAATGAAAGTTTATATAAAATTTTTCAAAATTTCAAAATTTCAAAAATGCCATTTTCTAGAGCTTACCGAGGCCGTCGTTCTGTCCGAACACCGTAGCGCTATAGGTTTACTCTGTCACGATCTTTTTCGAAAAATGTGATTTTTTCATAATAATTTCTATGTTTAAAATGAAATTTTATATAAAATTTTTCAAAATTTCAAAATTTCAAAAATGCCATTTTGTAGAGCTTAAGCGGGGTGTCGATCTCGCCAAAGACCGCAACGCGCTAGGTTTACTCTATCTCGATCCATTCGGACGTTCGTGAGTCGAATTATCGAGGTTTATGTGTTTTTTTGGTGGCATTTTCAAAATCCAATATGGCCGCCGCCCAAAGGAAATTTCAACTTTTCGGGATTTTCCCATAGGGAGACGATTCTCCGGTTGGAAAGAGGCGATGAAAAATTAACAAAAATCAAAAAATGAGAAAAATTTAGTCAGCCGAAAATGACACTTTTTCGAAAAAAATATTTCCTATCAAAAGTGGAAAAATGGAAAATTTATATGAATTTTTGGAGAAATTCCAATTTTTTTTTTGGCAATCTCGTAAAGGACGTCTAGGTCTTCGACTTAGCGCAGACGCAAATCCATTCGGACGTTCGTGAGTCGAATTATCGAGGTTTATGCCGCAACGCGGTAGGTTTACTCTATCTCGTTATTTTGTGAAAAATGTGATTTTTTCATAATAATTTCTATGTTTAAAATGAAATTTTATATAAAATTTTTCAAAATTTCAAAATTTCAAAAACGCCATTTTGTAGAGCTTAAGCGGGGTGTCGATCTCGCCAAAGACCGCAACGCGGTAGGTTTACTCTATCTCGTTCTTTTGTGAAAAATGTGATTTTTTGATAACAATTTCTATGTTCAAAATGAAAGTTTATATAAAAAATTTCAAAATGTCAAAATTTTGAAATAGCCATTTCGTAGAGATTATCAAGGCCGTCGTTCTGTCGAAACGCCGTAACGCTATAGCTTTACTCTATCACGATCTTTTTCGAAAAATGTGATTTTTTCATAATAATTTCTATGTTTAAAATGAAATTTTATACAAAATTTTTCAAAATGTCAAAATTTCAAAAATGCCATTTTGTAGAGCTTAAGCGGGGTGTCGATCTCGCCAAAGATCGCAACGCGGTAGGTTTACTCTATCTCGTTATTTTGTGAAAAATGTGATTTTTTCATAAAAATTTCTATGTTCAAAATGAAAGTTTATATAAAAAATTTCAAAATGTCAAAATTTCGAAAAAGCCATTTCGTAGAGATTTCAAAGGCCTTCGTTCTGTCCGAACACCCCAACGCGGTAGGTTTACTCTATCTCGTTATTTTGTGAAAAATGTGATTTTTTTATAACAATTTCTATGTTCAAAATGAAAGTTTATATCAAAAAATTTCAAAATGTCAAAATTTCGAAAATGCCATTTCGTAGAGATTTCAAAGGCCTTCGTTCTGTCCGAACACCGCAACGCGGTAGGTTTACTCTATCTCGTTATTTTGTGAAAAATGTGATTTTTTTATAACAATTTCTATGTTCAAAATGAAAGTTTATATCAAAAAATTTCAAAATGTCAAAATTTCGAAAATGCCATTTCGTAGAGATTTCAAAGGCCTTCGTTCTGTCCGAACACCGCAACGCGGTAGGTTTACTCTATCTCGTTATTTTGTGAAAAATGTGATTTTTTCATAAAAATTTCTATGTTCAAAATGAAAGTTTATATAAAAAATTTCAAAATGTCAAAATTTCAAAAATGCCATTTTGTAGACCTCACTCGGGGCGTCGATCTCGCATAAGACCGCAACGCGGTAGGTTCGGTCTGTCTCGATCGATATCGGAAAATGTGATTTTTGTACTCGTTGGAAAAATTCAAAATCAAAATTTATATAATTTTTTTCAAAATTTCAAAATTCTGAAAATGCCACTTTGTAGTGCTGGTCGAGGCGCTACATCTCGCTGTAGAACACAACTCGACGGGAGGTCGTCCTCTCTGCGCTAATCGGGTTTTTTCGTAGCCTCGTTTCAAAATCAAAGATGGCGGCCGCACGAAGAAACTTGAAGGAAATTTCAACTTTTAGGAATTTTTCCATAGAGTTGGGGGTATTCGGGTGGAAATGTCCATTGCACAATTTCGGTCCCGCTGCTGCTTCCCAAAGCGTGGGAGCCGAAAAATTACGTTTTTTTTGTAAAAAAATTCCTTTAAAAATTGGGAAAATGGAAAATTTATATGAATTTTTGGAGAAATTCCAATTTTTTTTTTGGCAGTCTCGTAACGGATTTCTTGGACTTCGAGTTGTCACAGACGCGAATCCATTTCGACGTTTTCGATTCGAATTATCGAGGTTTTTGCGGTTTTTTCGTTGTATTTTGAAAATCCAATATGGCGGCGGCGCGAAGGAAATTTCAACTTTTTGGAGTTTTTCCATAGAGAGAAGGGTTTTCGGATGGAGATGACGGTTGCGCAATTACGGTCCCGCGGCTATTTTCCAAAGCGTGGGATCCGAAAAATGAAACTTTTTTCGTTTCGAATGCGTTTTTTGGAAAAATTTCAAATTGAAAATTTATATGAATTTTTGGAGAAACTTGAAAATTTTTTTTGGCAATCTCGTAAAGGACGTCTAGGTCTTCGAATTGCCGCAGACGCAAATCCATTCGGACGTTCGTGAGTCGAATTATCGAGGTTTATGTGTTTTTTTGGTGGCATTTTCAAAATCCAATATGGCCGCCGCCCGAAGGAAATTTTAACTTTTCGGGATTTTCCCATAGAGAGACGATTCTCCGGTTGGAAAGAGGCGATGAAAAATTAACAAAAATCAAAAAATGAGAAAAATTTACTCAGCCGAAAATGACACTTTTTTCGTTTTGAGGGCGTTTTTTTGACCAAATTTCAAAGTGAAAATTATTACTAATTTTTGGAGAAACTTTATATTTTTTTTCTGCAATATCGTAAAGGACATGCAGTCCTCGGACTCGCCGTAGACGGCCGTCGATTTGGACGTTCTCGATTGCGTCGAATTATCGTGGAAAATGTGCGTTTTTTCGACGTTCTCTAGATGCATGTTCAAAATCCAATATGGCGGCCGGGCGAAGAAAATTTCTACTTTTTGGAGTTTTCCCATAGAGTTGGGGGTGTTCGGGTGGAAGTGTCTATTGCGCGATTTCGGTCCCGCCGCTGCTTCCCAAAGCGTGGGACGCCGAAAATGACACTTTTTTCGAAAAAAATATTTCCTATCGAAAGTGGAAAAATGGAAAATTTGTATGATTTTTTTGGGAATTTCAAAATTTCAAAAATGCCATTTCGCAGCTCTCGCCGAGCCCTCCGATCGCTCCTCGGACCGAAACGCTCCGCTCCTATCCGTTCTCGAGTTATGTCGGTTTCCGCGTTTTCGTCGATGCGTTTTCGAACGCCATTTTGAATTTGAAAATCGAAAAAATTTCAAGTTTTCGGAGTTTTTCCATAGACGGAGCGTCGTCGAGATCGAGGCGGTCCGAAAAAAGACTGACCGAATTGAGGAATAAAAAATCGTACAAAGCCGAAAAAAAAAGAGCACTTTTTGAACTTTACGCGCGAAAAAAACGAATAAAACGAACGAATCGACGAAAATAAATTTTTCCACTCGACGCGCCGTCTAATGCAGTGCGATAGTTCCCGTACTTTGCGCGCCCTTAACTCGATAGATAACGGAGATAATCAACCCCGAAGGCCGAAAACGGGCAGTTACCAACTCCCTTTTAGGGTATATGACTAGATCGGAGCGGCACAGAGCCCAGTGGGGTGGGGTGGTAGTGAGTTGTGTTGTTGTCGTTCATTGTATGAAAGGGCACATCTACTTTCATCGTAAACTATGTTAGATTGGTAGAGTAAATAGGTAGGTCGAGTGAGCCCATTCGGTGTTAGTCGCGCTAACGCGACTGAGTCGAGTCGAGAACGCGCTCATTTTCTTGTTCGACTTTTGCTTTTTACCCGCCTTCCCCTACGTGCCTCGCCACCTTCGATCTTTCGAAATAAATCGAAATCTTCTTCTTTCGAAATCGAGATCTTTCGAAATAATTCGATAGGTAGAGTAAATAGGTAGGTCGAGTGAGCCCATTCAGTGTTAGTCGCGCTAACGCGACTGAGTCGAGTCGAGAACGCGCTCATTTTCTTGTTCGACTTTTGCTTTTTACCCGCCTTCCCCTACGTGCCTCGCCACCTTCGATCTTTCCCCCCTGACTTGGCCTATTTTTAGTGCGACTTTTGCTCTTTACCCACATTCCCCTACATTTTCTCACCCAACTTTTGATATTTCCCTTCATTACTCACCCTACTCGAATTTGAAATGACTAATATAAAGGCTTTTTGCAGTGTTTTTTATGTTGCGCTAGACAAAACAGATGTATCCTGCGATACGTCGATAATAAGTTATTAATTTAGTTAGCGTAATTAGTTAGGTAGAGTAAGTAAGCCCATTCAGTGTTTGTCGCGCTAACGCGACTGAGTCGAGTCGAGTACGCGCTCAATTTCTAGATCACAAATCACAATACTGTCCCTTCTAGGCCGAGAAGGGAATGTAAACATACAAAAATACAACCGACAATGTGACAAACGACAGCATCGCCGTATTGTCACAATGCATCCTTAAGAACAAAGGGGTATTGTATTTTATTAAAAATATAAGGGGTTGCTACAATTTAACCTGTCAGTGAAGCATGTGGTTAGGTACATGTAGTGTTAGTCGCGCTAACGCAAGTGTGTATGTATAAAGTATTTTCCATTGAGATATTTTAGCGCTAGAACATGGACGTGATGACACGAAACGCAGGTATCGCGCCATGTGTCGCTCGAATCGCATCACTTGCAAAGTAGTTAAGAAGATTAAATGCAATAGTGACATCCAAATGTTGTCGTCATCGGTCCAAAGTTTTTATTAGGTAGGCAACGTTCTTGGCGGATGTTGGCTTGGTGATTAGTTGTATCGTTTCGAAGACTATCGTGGTAGTTTAACATTATAAGTAAGATAAATATTACACGTTAGGTTAGGTTTTTTTTTTTTTTTTTCTCGGGTGGAGGGGGAAATACTCATGTATACCATGTGGCTTGCCGAGCCACAGGGCATGCCCGACTCTATTAGGGAGTGTCACCAATAGTTGTATTGATGACAATCCCAATAGCCTACGGACTAAAACCCCCCCCAGTTCGGTTACTATTTTTCCCTTTTCGTAGAAAAGGACCTTACAAAACTTATTTTTATTCAGTAACTTAACCTAATTACACACACCTTAACTAAACTTTTTTAACCCCTCAAGCCCCGATTGGCCGATATCGGCCACAACACGATTCAGCGTGACGGCCCCGTTTTAATTTCATTTTAATTTAATTTGTTTTATTTTATTATGTTTTATTATGTTAATATGTTATAGTTTAATTATGGGTACAGTGGTTTGGCAGTAATTAATGTTTTGGTGAGACAGTATTTTAATTCAATTTTTTTACTAATTTTTACTAAAATTTTTTGGGACATCAACTTGTCAATCGGCTGAGTGGCCGATATCGGCCAATCGAGGCCTGAGGGGTTAACAATCTTGTATTAAACCTAAAAATTAAAAAAAGCTGAGATATAAAAAGTAAGTTTCAATAAAAGAAATAATATGTTTAATAATTTATTTACGCTTAATTTTAGACAGAAATAAAACAATACAAGAAATACAGGCCTTATCTTCAATCTATAATAACATCATATTACAATAAAGCATATTATTATATGCTTAAATTTATAGACAGAAATGAAAAACCTTACAAATATTTTATAAATATTTTTTTTTAAAACCTGAGAAATAAAAAGTTGATTCCAATAAAAAAAATATTATGTTTAATAATTTATTTACGTTCAATTTCAGACAAATGAAAAGCCTTTTTCTTTATTTCAACCCCTTTTATTAAAAAACCTTTATTTTGTAATAAAAACCTTTTTTAATAATATTTTTATTAAAACCTGAGAAATAAAAAGTTAATTGCAATAAAAGAAATATGTTTAATAATTTATTAACGAATAATTTTAGACAGAAATGAAAAACCTTTGTATTTCTATTAACCTTTTTTATTTAATAATAATAATTTATTTACGCCTAATTTTTGACAGAAATAAAAAACCTTTTTTAAATGATAATAATAATTTATTTACGGTTAAATTTAGACAGAAATGAAAAACCTTTCTATCTATATACACCTTTTTTTTAATTAATAAAAATTTATTTACGTATAATTTTAGACAGAAATGAAAAACATTTTTTAAATTTATATAATAATTTATTTACGGTTAAATTTAGACAGAAATGGAAAAACTTTTTATATATTTTCCTTTTTATTAAAAACCTTTGGGTTTTTAATTTAAAAACCCTTTTTAAAACGAATTTTTTATTAATATTTTTTTAAAATAAAACCTGAGAAATGAAAAGTTAATTTCAATAAAAGAAATTTTATGTTTAATAATTTATTTACGCTTAATCTTAGACAAAAATGAAAAACCATTCTATCTATATAAACCTTTTTTATTTAATAATAATAATTTATTTACGCTTAATTTTAGACAGAAATGAAAAACCTGTTTTTTTATTTAAAACCTTAATATTAAAAACCTTTTTTTTTATTAAAAGCCTTTTTTTATTCGATTATTTTATTATTATTTTACCTGAGATATAAAAAGTAAATTTCAATAAAAGAAATATTATGTTTAATAATTTATTTACGCTTAATTTTTGAACAGAAATTAGAAACCTTTTTATTTATATAAACCTTTTTTAATTAATAATAATAATTTATTTACGCCTAATTTTAGACAGAAATGAAAAACCTTTTTTAATTATTAATAATAATTTATTTACGCCTAATTTTAGACAGAAATGAAAAACCTTTTAATTTATGTAAAACTTTTTTATTAAAAACCTTTATTTTTCATTAAAAACCCTTTTCTTACATACCATTTTTATAAATATTTTTTTATTAATTACCGAGAAAAAAAAGTTAATTGAAATAAAAGAAGTATTAAGTTTCATAATTTATTTACGCTCAATTTTAGACAGAAATGAAATACCTTTTTATTTATTAAAAACATTTATTTTTATTAAAAATCCTTTTATAACAAACCATTTTTTAACAAATATTTTTTTAAACTAAGTATTGTATTTTATTAAAAAAATTGTACGAAACATGAACTTGACCTGAAAATAAAGAAACTTTGTATTAAACCTGAAAATAAAGAAACTTTGTATTAAACCTGAAAATAAAGAGACTTTTTATTAAACCTGAAAAAAAAGAGACTTTTTATTAAACCTAAAAATAAAAGAAACTGAGGTTATTTTAACTACGATTTGAATTTTAATTTTGAAAATTTTTACAATATTTTAATTAAACAAAGTATTTCATTTAAAATATTTAATTTCAAAAACTTCACAATATTTTTTTAAACTAAGTATTGTATTTTATTAAAAAAATTGTTCGAAACCTGAACTTAACCTGAAAATAAAGAAACTTCGTATTAAACCTGAAAATAAAGAAACTTTGTATTAAACCTGAAAATAAAGAGACTTTTTATTAAACTTAAAAATAAAAGAAACTGAGGTTATTTTAACTACGATTTGAATTTTAATTTTGAAAATTTTTACAATATTTTAATTAAACAAAGTATTTCATTTAAAATATTTAATTTCAAAAACTTCACAATATTTTTTTAAACTAAGTATTGTATTTTATTAAAAAAATTGTACGAAACCTGAACTTGACCTGAAAATAAAGAAACTTTGTATTAAACCTGAAAAGAAAGAGACTTTTTAATAAACTTAAAAATAAAAGAAACTGAGGTTATTTTAACTACGATTTGAATTTTAATTTTGAAAATTTTACAATATTTTAATTAAACAAAGTATTTTATTTAAAATATTTCATTTCAAAAACTTCACAATATTTTATGAAACTAAAAAATGTTTTTTATTAAAAAAATTGTACGAAACCTGAACTTGACCTGAAAATAAAGAAACTTTGTATTAAACCTGAAAATAAAGAGACTTTTTATTAAACTTAAAAATAAAAGAAACTGAGGTTATTTTAACTACGATTTGAATTTTAATTTTGAAAATTTTTACAATATTTTAATTAAACAAAGTATTTCATTTAAAATATTTAATTTCAAAAACTTCACAATATTTTTTTAAACTAAGTTTTGGTTTTTTTTTTTTAAAAAAATTGTACGAAACCTGAACTTGACCTGAAAATAAAGAAACTTTGTATTAAACCTGAAAATAAAGAAACTTTGTATTAAACCTGAAAATAAAGAGACTTTTTATTAAACTTAAAAATAAAAGAAACTGAGGTTATTTATACTACGATTTGAATTTTAATTTTGAACATTTTTACAATATTTTAATTAAACAAAGTATTTCATTTAAAATATTTCATTTCAAAAACTTCACAATATTTTATGAAACTAAAAAATGTTTTTTATTAAAAACAATGTTAGAAACCTGAACATGATCTGAAAATAAAGAAACTTTGTATTAAACCTGAAAATAAAGAGACTTTTTATTAAACTTAAAAATAAAAGAAACTGAGGTTATTTTAACTACGATTTGAATTTTAATTTTGAAAATTTTTACAATATTTTAATTAAACAAAGTATTTCATTTAAAATATTTAATTTCAAAAACTTCACAATATTTTTTTAAACTAAGTATTGTATTTTATTAAAAAAATTGTACGAAACCTGAACTTGACCTGAAAATAAAGAAACTTTGTATTAAACCTGAAAATAAAGAAACTTTGTATTAAACCTGAAAATAAAGAGACTTTTTATTAAACTTAAAAATAAAAGAAACTGAGGTTATTTTAACTACGATTTGAATTTTAATTTTGAAAATTTTTACAATATTTTAATTAAACAAAGTATTTCATTTAAAATATTTAATTTCAAAAACTTCACAATATTTTTTTTAACTAAGTATTGTATTTTATTAAAAAAATTGTACGAAACCTGAACTTGACCTGAAAATAAAGAAACTTTGTATTAAACCTGAAAATAAAGAAACTTTGTATTAAACCTGAAAATAAAGAGACTTTTTATTAAACTTAAAAATAAAAGAAACTGAGGTTATTTTAACTACGATTTGAATTTTAATTTTGAAAATTTTTACAATATTTTAATTAAACAAAGTATTTCATTTAAAATATTTAATTTCAAAAACTTCACAATATATTTTTAAACTAAGTATTGTATTTTATTAAAAAAATTGTTCGAAACCTGAACTTAACCTGAAAATAAAGAAACTTCGTATTAAACCTGAAAATAAAGAAACTTTGTATTAAACCTGAAAATAAAGAGACTTTTTATTAAACTTAAAAATAAAAGAAACTGAGGTTATTTTAACTACGATTTGAATTTTAATTTTGAAAATTTTTACAATATTTTAATTAAACAAAGTATTTCATTTAAAATATTTAATTTCAAAAACTTCACAATATTTTTTTAAACTAAGTATTGTATTTTATTAAAAAAATTGTACGAAACCTGAACTTGACCTGAAAATAAAGAAACTTTGTATTAAACCTGAAAATAAAGAAACTTTCTATTAAACCTGAAAATAAAGAGACTTTTTATTAAACTTAAAAATAAAAGAAACTGAGGTTATTTTAACTACGATTTGAATTTTATTTTGAAAATTTTTACAATATTTTAATTAAACAAAGTATTTCATTTAAAATATTTAATTTCAAAAACTTCACAATATTTTTTTAAACTAAGTATTGTATTTTATTAAAAAAATTGTACGAAACCTGAACTTGACCTGAAAATAAAGAAACTTTGTATTAAACCTGAAAATAAAGAAACTTTGTATTAAACCTGAAAAAAAAGAGACTTTTTATTAAACCTAAAAATAAAAGAAACTGAGGTTATTTTAACTACGATTTGAATTTTAATTTTGAAAATTTTTACAATATTTTAATTAAACAAAGTATTTCATTTAAAATATTTAATTTCAAAAACTTCACAATATTTTTTTAAACTAAGTATTGTATTTTATTAAAAAAATTGTTCGAAACCTGAACTTAACCTGAAAATAAAGAAACTTCGTATTAAACCTGAAAATAAAGAAACTTTGTATTAAACCTGAAAATAAAGAGACTTTTTATTAAACTTAAAAATAAAAGAAACTGAGGTTATTTTAACTACGATTTGAATTTTAATTTTGAAAATTTTTACAATATTTTAATTAAACAAAGTATTTCATTTAAAATATTTAATTTCAAAAACTTCACAATATTTTTTTAAACTAAGTATTGTATTTTATTAAAAAAATTGTACGAAACCTGAACTTGACCTGAAAATAAAGAAACTTTGTATTAAACCTGAAAAGAAAGAGACTTTTTAATAAACTTAAAAATAAAAGAAACTGAGGTTATTTTAACTACGATTTGAATTTAATTTTGAAAATTTTTACAATATTTTAATTAAACAAAGTATTTCATTTAAAATATTTAATTTCAAAAACTTCACAATATTTTTTTAAACTAAGTATTGTATTTTATTAAAAAAATTGTACGAAACCTGAACTTGACCTGAAAATAAAGAAACTTTGTATTAAACCTGAAAATAAAGAAACTTTGTATTAAACCTGAAAAAAAAGAGACTTTTTATTAAACCTAAAAATAAAAGAAACTGAGGTTATTTTAACTACGATTTGAATTTTAATTTTGAAAATTTTTACAATATTTTAATTAAACAAAGTATTTCATTTAAAATATTTAATTTCAAAAACTTCACAATATTTTTTTAAACTAAGTATTGTATTTTATTAAAAAAATTGTTCGAAACCTGAACTTAACCTGAAAATAAAGAAACTTCGTATTAAGACTGAAAATAAAGAAACTTTGTATTAAACCTGAAAATAAAGAGACTTTTTATTAAACTTAAAAATAAAAGAAACTGAGGTTATTTTAACTACGATTTGAATTTTAATTTTGAAAATTTTTACAATATTTTAATTAAACAAAGTATTTCATTTAAAATATTTAATTTCAAAAACTTCACAATATTTTTTTAAACTAAGTATTGTATTTTATTAAAAAAATTGTACGAAACCTGAACTTGACCTGAAAATAAAGAAACTTTGTATTAAACCTGAAAATAAAGAAACTTTGTATTAAACCTGAAAATAAAGAGACTTTTTATTAAACTTAAAAATAAAAGAAACTGAGGTTATTTTAACTACGATTTGAATTTTAATTTTGAAAATTTTTACAATATTTTAATTAAACAAAGTATTTCATTTAAAATATTTCATTTCAAAAACTTCACAATATTTTTTTAAACTAAGTATTGTATTTTATTAAAAACATTGTACGAAACCTGATCTTGACCTGAAAATAAAGAAACTTTGTATTAAACCTGAAAATAAAGAGACTTTTTATTAAACTTAAAAATAAAAGAAACTGAGGTTATTTATACTACGATTTGAATTTTAATTTTGAAAATTTTACATTTTTTATTAAAAAAAATGTTAGAAACCTGAACATGATCTGAAAATAAAGAAACTTTGTATTAAACCTGAAAATAAAGAAACTTTGTATTAAACCTGAAAATAAAGAGACTTTTTATTAAACTTAAAAATAAAAGAAACTGAGGTTATTTTAACTACGATTTGAATTTTAATTTTGAACATTTTTACAATATTTTAATTAAACAAAGTATTTCATTTAAAATATTTCATTTCAAAAACTTCACAATATTTTTTTAAACTAAGTATTGTATTTTATTAAAAACATTGTACGAAACCTGAACTTGACCTGAAAATAAAGAAACTTTGTATTAAACCTGAAAAGAAAGAGACTTTTTAATAAACTTAAAAATAAAAGAAACTGAGGTTATTTTAACTACGATTTGAATTTAATTTTGAAAATTTTTACAATATTTTAATTAAACAAAGTATTTTATTTAAAATATTTCATTTCAAAAACTTCACAATATTTTTTAAACTAAGTATTGTATTTTATTAAAAACATTGTACGAAACCTGAACTTGACCTGAAAATAAAGAAACTTTGTAATAAACCTAAAAATAAAAGAAACTGAGTTAATTTAAACTACGATTTGAATTTAAATTTCGAAAACTTTACATATTTTAATTAAAAAAAGTATTGTATTTTATTTAAAATATTTCATTTCAAAAACTTCACAATATATTTTTAAACTAAGTATTTCATTTTATTAAAAAAAATGTACGAAACCTGAACCTGATCTGAAAATAAAGAAACTATGTATTAAACCTAAAAATAAAAGAAACTGAGTTAATTTTAACTACGATTTGTTTATAATATTTTAAAACAAATAAAACAGTTAAAACAGCTTAACAGAAAAACAGCTAAAACAGCTTGAATTGCGATCATATCAAAATCACAAATATTTTATAGATTTAGTACAATATATGTATAATGTGATTGTGTGTGAAGATTAATGTATTTCGTGTACTGAGTCATTACTAATAGTATAAATCCTGAAAAATTGCTGTTTTTTAACGCAATTCAAAATTTAAAAAGAATAATTTAAATTATTTTATTTGGAAATTTCAAAATCTACAAACGCCATTTTGTAGAGCTCATCAAGGCGGCCTATATCGGCGTAGACCATAACACGATACGATTTGTCTTCATCAATCTATTGAGGAAATTTGTTTTTTTAATATTCATATTGAAAAATTTAAATATTTTAAGTGTTCTGTGTGTAAATTACTTATTAATATCTGAAATCTCAATCTAAGATATTTATATAATGTGAAACCTTTTCAGCTAATGTATTCCGTTTACTGAGTCATTACTAATAGTATAAATCCTGAAAAAATGTTGTTTTTTATCGCAATTCAAATTTGAAAAGAATAATTTAAATATTTGAAATTTCAAAATCTAAAAACGCCATTTTGTAGAGCTTATCGAGGCGGCCAATATAGGCAAAGACCATAACACGATACGATTTGTCTTCATCGATCTATTGAGGAAATTTGTTTTTTTAATATTCATATTGAAAAATTTAAATATTTTAAGTGTTCTGTGTGTAAATTACTTATTATTATCTGAAATCTCAATCTAAGATATTTATATAATGTCAAATGTTTTCAGCTAATGTATTCCGTTTACTGAGTCATTACTAATAGTATAAATCCTGAAAAAATGTTGTTTTTTATCGCAATTCAAAATTTAAAAATAATAATTTAAATATTTGAAATTTCAAAATCTAAAAACGCCATTTTGTAGAGCTTATCGAGATGGCCAATATCGGCAAAGACCATAACACGATACGATTTGTCTTCATCGATCTATTGAGGAAATTTGTTTTTTTAATATTCATATTGAAAAATTTAAATATTTTAAGTGTTCTGTGTGTAAATTACTTATTAATATCTGAAATCTCAATCTAAGATATTTATATAATGTGAAACCTTTTCAGCTAATGTATTCCGTTTACTGAGTCATTACTAATAGTATAAATCCTGAAAAAAATGTTGTTTTTTATCGCAATTCAAATTTAAAAAGAATAATTTAAATATTTGAAATTTCAAAATCTAAAAACGCCATTTTGTACAGCTTATCGAGGCGGCCAATATCGGCAAAGACCATAACACGATACGATTTGTCTTCATCGATCTATTGAGGAAATTTGTTTTTTTAATATTCATATTGAAAAATTTAAATATTTTAAGTGTTCTGTGTGTAAATTACTTATTATTATCTGAAATCTCAATCTAAGATATTTATATAATGTCAAATGTTTTCAGCTAATGTATTCCGTTTACTGAGTCATTACTAATAGTATAAATCCTGAAAAAATGTTGTTTTTTATCGCAATTCAAAATTTAAAAATAATAATTTAAATATTTGAAATTTCAAAATCTAAAAACGCCCTTTTGTAGAGCTTATCGAGGCGGCCAATATCGGCAAAGACCATAACACGATACGATTTGTCTTCATCGATCTATTGAGGAAATTTGTTTTTTTAATATTCATATTGAAAAATTTAAATATTTTAAGTGTTCTGTGTGTAAATTACTTATTATTATCTGAAATCTCAATCTAAGATATTTATATAATGTCAAATGTTTTCAGCTAATGTATTCCGTTTACTGAGTCATTACTAATAGTATAAATCCTGAAAAAATGTTGTTTTTTATCGCAATTCAAAATTTAAAAATAATAATTTAAATATTTGAAATTTCAAAATCTAAAAACGCCCTTTTGTAGAGCTTATCGAGGCGGCCAATATCGGCAAAGACCATAACACGATACGATTTGTCTTCATCGATCTATTGAGGAAATTTGTTTTTTTAATATTCATATTGAAAAATTTAAATATTTTAAGTGTTCTGTGTGTAAATTACTTATTATTATCTGAAATCTCAATCTAAGATATTTATATAATGTCAAATGTTTTCAGCTAATGTATTCCGTTTACTGAGTCATTACTAATAGTATAAATCCTGAAAAAATGTTGTTTTTTATCGCAATTCAAAATTTAAAAATAATAATTTAAATATTTGAAATTTCAAAATCTAAAAACGCCATTTTGTACAGCTTATCGAGGCGGCCAATATCGGCAAAGACCATAACACGATACGATTTGTCTTCATCGATCTATTGAGGAAATTTGTTTTTTTAATATTAATATTGAAAAATTTAAATATTTTAAGTGTTCTGTGTGTAAATTACTTATTATTATCTGAAATCTCAATCTAAGATATTTATATAATGTCAAATGTTTTCAGCTAATGTATTCCGTTTACTGAGTCATTACTAATAGTATAAATCCTAAAAAAAATGTTGTTTTTTATCGCAATTCAAAATTTAAAAATAATAATTTAAATATTTGAAATTTCAAAATCTAAAAACGCCCTTTTGTAGAGCTTATCGAGGCGGCCAATATCGGCAAAGACCATAACACGATACGATTTGTCTTCATCGATCTATTGAGGAAATTTGTTTTTTTAATATTCATATTGAAAAATTTAAATATTTTAAGTGTTCTGTGTGTAAATTACTTATTATTATCTGAAATCTCAATCTAAGATATTTATATAATGTCAAATGTTTTCAGCTAATGTATTCCGTTTACTGAGTCATTACTAATAGTATAAATCCTGAAAAAATGTTGTTTTTTATCGCAATTCAAAATTTAAAAATAATAATTTAAATATTTGAAATTTCAAAATCTAAAAACGCCCTATTGTAGAGCTTATCGAGGCGGCCAATATCGGCAAAGACCATAACACGATACGATTTGTCTTCATCGATCTATTGAGGAAATTTGTTTTTTTAATATTCATATTGAAAAATTTAAATATTTTAAGTGTTCTGTGTGTAAATTACTTATTATTATCTGAAATCTCAATCTAAGATATTTATATAATGTCAAATGTTTTCAGCTAATGTAATCCGTTTACTGAGTCATTACTAATAGTATAAATCCTGAAAAAATGTTGTTTTTTATCGCAATTCAAAATTTAAAAATAATAATTTAAATATTTGAAATTTCAAAATCTAAAAACGCCATTTTGTACAGCTTATCGAGGCGGCCAATATCGGCAAAGACCATAACACGATACGATTTGTCTTCATCGATCTATTGAGGAAATTTGTTTTTTTAATATTAATATTGAAAAATTTAAATATTTTAAGTGTTCTGTGTGTAAATTACTTATTATTATCTGAAATCTCAATCTAAGATATTTATATAATGTCAAATGTTTTCAGCTAATGTATTCCGTTTACTGAGTCATTACTAATAGTATAAATCCTGAAAAAATGTTGTTTTTTATCGCAATTCAAAATTTAAAAATAATAATTTAAATATTTGAAATTTCAAAATCTAAAAACGCCCTTTTGTAGAGCTTATCGAGGCGGCCAATATCGGCAAAGACCATAACACGATACGATTTGTCTTCATCGATCTATTGAGGAAATTTGTTTTTTTAATATTCATATTGAAAAATTTAAATATTTTAAGTGTTCTGTGTGTAAATTACTTATTATTATCTGAAATCTCAATCTAAGATATTTATATAATGTCAAATGTTTTCAGCTAATGTATTCCGTTTACTGAGTCATTACTAATAGTATAAATCCTGAAAAAATGTTGTTTTTTATCGCAATTCAAAATTTAAAAATAATAATTTAAATATTTGAAATTTCAAAATCTAAAAACGCCCTTTTGTAGAGCTTATCGAGGCGGCCAATATCGGCAAAGACCATAACACGATACGATTTGTCTTCATCGATCTATTGAGGAAATTTGTTTTTTTAATATTCATATTGAAAAATTTAAATATTTTAAGTGTTCTGTGTGTAAATTACTTATTATTATCTGAAATCTCAATCTAAGATATTTATATAATGTCAAATGTTTTCAGCTAATGTATTCCGTTTACTGAGTCATTACTAATAGTATAAATCCTGAAAAAATGTTGTTTTTTATCGCAATTCAAAATTTAAAAATAATAATTTAAATATTTGAAATTTCAAAATCTAAAAACGCCATTTTGTACAGCTTATCGAGGCGGCCAATATCGGCAAAGACCATAACACGATACGATTTGTCTTCATCGATCTATTGAGGAAATTTGTTTTTTTAATATTAATATTGAAAAATTTAAATATTTTAAGTGTTCTGTGTGTAAATTACTTATTATTATCTGAAATCTCAATCTAAGATATTTATATAATGTCAAATGTTTTCAGCTAATGTATTCCGTTTACTGAGTCATTACTAATAGTATAAATCCTGAAAAAATGTTGTTTTTTATCGCAATTCAAAATTTAAAAATAATAATTTAAATATTTGAAATTTCAAAATCTAAAAACGCCCTTTTGTAGAGCTTATCGAGGCGGCCAATATCGGCAAAGACCATAACACGATACGATTTGTCTTCATCGATCTATTGAGGAAATTTGTTCTTTTAATATTCATATTGAAAAATTTAAATATTTTAAGTGTTCTGTGTGTAAATTACTTATTATTATCTGAAATCTCAATCTAAGATATTTATATAATGTGAAACCTTTTCACCTAATCTATTCCATATACTGAAACATTACAAATAGTTTTAATCCTGAAAAATTGAGTGTTTTTTCTACGCAAATCAAAATTTGAAAAGATAATTTAATATGAATTGTTTAGGTAATTTAGAAAAACTACAAACGCCATTTTGTAGAGGTCATTGCGGCCCTCTATATCGCCGAAGACCATAACACGATACGATTTGTCGTCATCGATCTATAGAAGAAATTGGTTTTATTCATTTTGATAAATTGAGCTGTTTTATGTGAAAATTACTTATTATTATCTGAAATGTCAATCTAAGATATTTGTATAATGTGAAACCTTTTCACCTCCGTATACAGAAACATTACTAAAATCCTGAAAAATTGTTCTAAATCTATAAAATATTTGTCATTTATGATCGCAATTCAAGCTGTTTTAACTGTTATTTGTGAAAATTACATATTATTATCTGATATCTTCAAAGCAGATTAAAAACGTATGTAACAAAGAAACATTACCAAGTCAATTTATCGGA
Source organism: Micropterix aruncella (assembly GCA_944548615.1). Classification (NCBI taxonomy): domain Eukaryota; kingdom Metazoa; phylum Arthropoda; class Insecta; order Lepidoptera; family Micropterigidae; genus Micropterix; species Micropterix aruncella. Next base: position 44,170 of record CALYMY010000291.1, read on the forward strand.
CATTCCTGAACTGGGTAAACAGGAAGTGGATGCGGTCGTAATACGTCGATTTCGGCCTCGAGCTCAGCGTTGTAGTCCCAGTTGGCGAGATAATAATCCACTTCGTCGTCGTCTTCCAGTTGTCGATTGAGAACGCCTCGGTCCGCCTCCGGCCGAACGTCGTCGGCACGGTCCGGATGCTCATCGACAGCCCGCTGCTGAAAGACTTCTCTGTAGACGACGTTGCGCGTGAAAACTCTCGAATCGCCGTCGAGCAAACGGCCTTGGCGCTGCGGAATTTCCTTCACGTACACGGTGATGTTGCGTCGTTGCCGAGCGCGCGACAACGCAACGTAGAGTTGACCGTGAGCAAACACTACATCGTTGAGGTAGATGCCCACTCGTTCGATCGTCTGACCTTGCGCCTTGTTGATGGTCATCGCAAACGCCGGAATCAGCGGAAGCTGACGACGATTCAGCGTGTACGGCATCGTGACGTCCTTCTTGGAAAGATCCATGTACGAAATGAAAACGACGTCCCCTCGATGACTTTCGCTGATGATTTCGGCGGCGATCGCCGTGTCTCGCATTTGTCGAACGATGAATCGCGTTCCATTACTGAGTCCGTCTTCCTGATTCAGGTTGCGCAAAAGCATAACGACCGCTCCGACTTTCAGGACCAAACGATGAGGTGGCATTCCGGACGGCGTTTGCTCGTGTAGGTATTCCGGGGGAAAGTTACGATGGTCGTTCGCATCGTCCGAAGTGAGCGAATCCACGCTGAGGAACACTTTCTCCTCTCCGGCCAAACGTGAGATGATATCGTTGTTAACGTTCATAACTTGCCGTACCGTCGAAGCGAGAATCGCTCGAGACTGCAGTTCCTCCGCGGTGAGAAGATTCGGATCGTTTCCGAAGACCTCTTCCGTGAGCGCTCGCAACTCGAAGGAAATCGCATTGGGTCTCGCGCCGGCCCGCGCCGGCGGCGGTCTGGGGAAGCGATCGAGGTCGAGAAGCATCTCCGGCGGAATCTCGATCATGTTCTCGGACAAACCGTCGACGGTAGCGAGCGTTCCGGTGCCGACGTCGAGAAGCCAATCGCTGTGTCGATCGTCCTGCGCTCGCATGTTCCGAACCAATGAGACGGTACGGAAGTGACGCCACAGCGGACTCGAGACGATCGACTCGCTTATTATTGCAGTTCTCGATCCGCCCGGAACCACAGGCAGAAGTTGACGGAAATCCCCTCCGACCACGACGACCTTTCCGCCGAACACCAAATCGCGGTCGTCGGAGAGAATTCGAAGGAGACGATCGATGACCCGCAGTCCGTCTTTGGTCATCATCGTGATTTCGTCGATCATTATGACGCTAGCGGCGGCCAATTCTCGAGCCCGATCGTGGTTTTGGGCATTCTCCAGCCAAGATCTCGCATGCCGATCGAGAACGATCGGCAACCCCAGACCGCTGTGGGCTGTGACGCCTCCTTCCATCATCGTCGCCGCGATGCCCGTCGTCGCGAAGACTTTGACTAAAATATCGTCGCATCGAGCCGCTCGGATGA
>CALYMY010000292.1:0-24114 GCA_944548615.1 Micropterix aruncella
CCATTCGTTATTGCTTTGTAACATAGGGGCAACGTTGCCAGCTATAACCAGTAGCGAAAATCGAACATATTATTTAAATAGTACCTTAAATCATATTAGGATTATCGTGCATAAACATTTAGATAAAATGAATTCGGTTGAAAAGGCGTGGCACTTTAGAGAAAACGAAACATTGTGCATGCTGGTTCTAATTTGGGCATTTACATAATAAAAAGAACACGGTTAGTACTGAAGCTACATCATCGTAATTTCATGCTATACTTAACCGTTTTTGTCGGAAATGTCTAGTATACCTTGATCCGACCTGCTGGTGGTGAAACGAACTAGAAACATTTTCATAGAGGCTAGAGAGAAATTCCCCCTGCGAACCGAAAAAACTGGCGACAAGAGCGTAACTGTTGGTCGGGATCGAGGTGGAGATTGTCAACGCCTCGGCCGACATCATCGGCTGTCTCTCCTCTTAGACTTGTCCTCGGTGGACTTGTACCAGTTCGTGCATAATTTGTCCCCTCGCAGCCGACGCGAAGGGGACCGAGTTCGTGCGGGGCGAGCTCACCGGCTTCTCCTTGGAGCGTTGCTTGGCGAAGAGCTTGCACCTGAAGCCGCGCTTGTCCGGGCTGGCCGTCTTCAGGTCGATCGAGTTGCGCGTATTGTCGAAGCCCTCCTGCTTGACGAATAGCAGCTTCTTGGGGGTGGTCGATTCGCGGGACTGCGAGCTCAGCGAGTGGCTGGAGCCGGCGCTGCCATCGCTGGAGGTCTTGACTTGGAGCCGCTTCATCTTGTCGCGCTTGCTTTTGCTCTCTTTGGACTTTGGCGAATCACGGCCCTCGCTGCTGCGATCGCGAAAGAACGATAAGGAAAACGACTTATGCGGTCGGCGCTTCTGATTGCTGCTCCTTCTCCGGCTCGTAGGACCGAGCCTTCAAAAAGCGAGACGGTGAACCTCTGCTGGGGTGCGATTCGCCCACCTTCCTCCTCGTCGGAAACGTACCACCTGCACGTCTCGCTGCTGGACGACAGTGGGGTCTTCGGTCGATTCGCATAATCCTCGGAACGGCGAGCTTTGTGCGGCGTCCTCTCCTCGCTGAGTAGAGTTTCTTGGCTCGATTTTCAGCATTATCCATTATCGTCATCCACTTTCTTCATAAAACCTGCCCACTTAGGAAGTTTTCTTTGTGCGTACTCTAATATGCTCGACGGAGATTTCGATCTCTTTTTGTCGCTGCGCTTCAAATCTTTCGACTTCTTTCCTAATTTCGAAATAATAGGACTCTTGGGTGGAGTATCTTCTGGTTTGGATTTATCGCTGGATCTCGAAAAGTATTTAAATTTGCTCCAACCGTTGGATTTGCTTGATCCGCTGTTCGATTGGATTTTTTCTTCCTTGGGGCTTTCGGTGGTTATTGTGGCCTCGCTGACTCGGTCGAAGTTGTTGATCGTGTCGACGGGGACGGCCCACGTGACGTGGTCTGGCGTCTCGCCCGACTGCGAACAGTCTGAATCGATATCAATGCGAGGAAGGCGAAGCAGTGGGATAATATTCCTGCCATTTTTTGACATCGCTTCTTTCTTACACGTTATGTAGTTATAATTTGCATTCGACGATGATGCGAGTGGGCTGAGCGAATTCGCTTCAGCGTTCGGTTCGGCTTCAGCCACGGGAAGTCTGATCGGCGGGTTTTGCCGGACGATCGGTATGTCTATTGCTCGCGCGCTGGCCGACAATATCGGATGCGGTGGGAAGAAAGCCGCGTCATTTTCATCCGGTTCGTGATCGTAGGAGCTAGGATGGCGCTCCAGGCGATTTCGGAACGATCCAATCTCCGAACGTACAGAGCTACTGCCTTCTCCAATGCTGCGGCCGGGTTCTGCCTTTGCTCCCGACTCTGCCCCTATGGCAGTCTTCTCTGCTTCTGACGGTTTCATTTCGTACTTTGATCTCGATTAGCCCACAACGGGACGCGCGTTGACAATAATATATACTCCATTATCGGATCAGAAAGTATATTTAAAATGTCGTTTTTTTCCTTTTCTTTTTAATGAATCGTTGCAGGGTTCTGCAAAGTAATTATACAAGCCATTACTAACATTAATAATTGTAAATTAGGTATCGTTGCTATGCATAGTTAGTTTTTTAAGAAAGAAAGTTTTATAAGCGGTCAAATTCCGCCACTTAATCACACAATTCAATTCCTCATGAAAGAAATACATTATTCCTCATTTATTTGAATGTAAATACAATTATTAGATTTTCTCCTCTGTTTTAAATGGTTTCTCCTTTTCAATATATCCATTTGACACTTGAGCATGCGATGTCTATCGCTATGATTGATATATCGTCAAACACACGATTAGGCAGCGCCCTAATCCGTGCAGCCAGCTCCTTCGCCCTTATACAACCCTACATTTAATGCTTCGCTTAAACTAACTGGGGCAGGTCAAACGTTAGAGGGCACATTTATTACGCGTATTTGATCGAAAATGATACAATATGTGAAAGTAATATTTTATATTAGGATATGCATGAAACATAACATCATTACGTGATAACCTTATTAGGTAAAATCACTAAAATCTTCTTTTAAATAGATTTCACGAAAACAAGACAAATTTTATGTGCCATATTTCCATTTTTGTTTATACTCGTATACGAGGATTGAATAATTCTCTATTTTTGTTTGATATAAGACAACATGGGGTTTGTTTTGTTTAAACTGTATTGTTCTAATTTTAAAACAAAGTCATGTAGAGTATACATATCTCATGTTCAATATTTTAAATGACCTTAGTTTAATTCATTAGGATTTTCTAGAATATGTTCTAGATACATGTATAATATTTATAATATAAACCTTAAAAAACATTATGTATAATAGGACAGGACGATATAGTCAATTGTTTCTAACTGAGTCTTTTGATAGTCGTTTTACTTTACTACACCTCACTGAGTAATTAAGTAATTAAATAATGTTTCGGAAAAGATATACGATAAGCTATTGAAGCACAAGCTTTATTACACTTACATTTGTATATCCGATAATATGTAACCTAGCGCACCAAATATCTACTTTCATTCGGCAAGAAATTTTCAAAGAAAAGGAAGTTTGCTTTTTGCTGATGTACAAGAGGTCGTAACTGTATTTTTTTTTTAATTCAGTTTTTTTTTAATTTTCACAACGCGGTAGCGCTCATGTTTTTATTTATTTATTTCCTTTCGCCATATTTATCCGATATAACTAAATGAATTCTATGACGAAAAAAACAATACTTGGAATATAATCAAATAGTGTTTCAAAACAGCAAGCCAATCCGTTAAATATAAGAAAGTTCAGATAAATTTTTGAAGCAGGTAATGGAGAAAATTTCAGTTTAAGAGCAATATTTCCACTAAGCACGGTGTACAAGGTTAAAGAAAGCTTATAAAATCAAGACTTGTGTTTCATCATGAGTTTTAGAATGTCCTCTCAATAAATCAGGGAACGAATGGTGCGATTAGCCAAGTCATTGACTACATTCAAATAACATCTATAAAAGCAAAAAACTACAGAAAACCTCGACGTTTTTAAAGTAATTGATACGGTCTCATAAAATATTATGAAGGAACTAATCAATTATGGAATCGAGAATACAGGATACAAGTGGTTCGAAGGACATCAAATGGACCCTAAGGAAGGGCTGCAGGTAAGTGACATAAACATATATATCATTGAAATAATGGTCATGAAATATGGTGTTTCTCTGGGAGTATTTTCGGAACAGAGAGTATTGTAAAGGAATAACCACTGTTATTCCTTTACAATAGAATAAGCTATGAGAATTAAATTTGGAGGGAGATGGGAAAGTAAAGACATGGGGTTAGCGGTAGAGGCTGATTCCTGAGATAGTTCATTTAGTAAAGCCCAATCAGTTTTGGACTACATGAAGAACTGGCTTAATATGTACAAGCAATTGTTTAGTTGGTACGCTTGACTTAATATGGGCCTAGTGTTAATTTGAAGAATATTAAGGCTGTTTAGAATAACAAGAAGGACAGATCTTTGCGGTAGTCCCTATTTTGCTACTGTTTACAATGAAGCCTACTAATGTAGTAATATAATGCATTAATTAATAATATTGTTCTTTTCCTAATAATAAAAATACATCTGAGAAAGTGCTGTTTTTAGTCTTTCTAGCAAGGCTGGACGGCTTTAACTAAAATCCCTCTTAGCTTCTCGGTTACGATGCTTTAAATGTTATTAACTTAAATTACGTTATTTTAAAACTACGTTATTTTAAATTGGTTTTGTTTGATTTTGAGGAACAAAAAGAGTAACCAGCATGGAGATCAGGCGAATATGGGATGAGGATCCACAAGAATCCCCCTTTTTCTAGGTTCAATTGTGAGCTTTTGTCACCATCTTGGCGCAAACCTTTCTAATGCTGAAATCTTGGGTCAAAATCTATTGAATAGTAAAACGAATAAAATCCTGAATGTTACAACCTGAATGTTATTTGGTGGCCTGACGTCACAAGAGCCCTCACTTGTCATCAGTTTTTAATGTTGAATGCTTCTTTGTTAGAGGTTTACCCTCGATTGCTTCTCCGCCCTTCAAAAATATTTTGTGCTACCGAAAAACTTAAACTCTTGATAAGAAATGTCCCCCATAGGCTCGTTGCAAATCTTCCTGGGTCAAACTCGCGAATTCCTTAAGGTTATCATAAGATTTGATGGCAGATATTTGCTCCTAATTTCGCTGTTACAATTTTCGTGACGCACGACAACGTCAAATTCGTACTCTACGGTCATACAGATATCGCACTAGATTTAAACTTTACTGTACGTTTAGGAAAGACTAGAGTAGGTATAAGCTATATTCGTAAAGGTAAGCTCACATGATTGCCATATAACTATCAGTGAAGTCAGTATTATTATTTTCTGTTACATAACGCAAATGTGGCTAAAATAGTATATCTTTACAAGTTAGGACTTTAACAATTGTAATTAATGACAGTGGGTCATCGATTACAAAAGTACACCAGTTAAAAAAAAAAGGCGAATCTGCATGAGAAAAAATGCGAAAAATGCGTATCTCACGCCTAGAAAAGGCTTCGCCTAGAAAATCTAATTCGACTTGTGAAGTACATTAAGTTATTTGTAATGAAGTAATGCATCGCTATTATTCATATTAATCCTTTGAAAATTAACTGGTATTACAACAAATCCCAAAATATTTTTTTTGTTTATTTTCAATTTAATGATAACATAAAAAAGTTTATTATAGCATGCAGGTTTTTGATGTTCGGAACAATAATGAAAAGGGGGCACATCCCAAATGACTTGTATCTATATATGTGATCTAAAGATATCAAGATTGGGCTATATATGAATATTTTATATTTTTGGTCCGTGTTAGATTACGCATAATAATGAAGTAAAAAGGGAAGAGTGAACCATTGTTTTTCATTGTTAATTATTGTAAAATATAAATAAGATAGATGTAAAAGCGTGGGTTAAAATTACCCCTACCTGCTTACATAAAATACATCGTGTATAAGGGACCTACTATATTTTCCCCCATGATTTTATTCCTTTTTTTTATTTTTTTATTTTAGTTTTATAATCATAATAATGATATTATAATATTATTAGTAGTAGTAGTATAATAATAATAATATTTTTAGTACCTATAATAATAATAATAATCACATTAATTCACTTCATTTCGTTCGTATAATTTTAATAGTTTATTTAATCTCAGATTGCACGCATAACATTAGAATTAGGAAAGTAATTCGTCCAAAATAAGTCAAAATATATTGCAGGCGTTGTGAATAGCATAATACTTTTTCCAACTCCATTAATCAGCATGTGCTTAATAATTAGTAGTCTATAAAATAATATTTTTTAGGAAAAATTATAAATAATCGATAAATAATGTGGCTAGCCAGGATAAAATTAATTAAATTTAAAATCAGAAATAATCAGAAAAAAATGAATATGTTAAAATAGTGAAAGTAATGTAGGTATGCGTCGACTATAATATACTAAAGAAAACAATTTTAAAAGTCCATCGACACTTCTGGAAGTTTAAATGTTGGCGCTTCATAGTAAGTGAGATATCTATATGCACGTTTGAATAAGGGCACTTCAAGTTTCTTTGTGGTAGGCGATAGTTTGTTAAATAATTTTAAGCTTAGGCACAACTATGAGCGCTGGTCACTCGGTTACAGAATTAAAAATGGTTTCCTGGTATCATGTAATGTAATACCGCCATAGTTGTAATTATAGCGACAGGAATGAAGCTCAAAAATTTCGATAATACGCTTATGAAAAATCACCGATAGGCATAATCCGAGATTAAAATCGAGGTCAGTTTATTTATGTCAAGTTCAGAGGTCAAGTTTATTTATGTCCACATTTGTAACATTGGCCAGAATGAAATTCATTTTTCATCTTCAAAATATTTGGTCATATTTTCAAAATATTTTTCATCTTCAAAATATTTGGTCATATAACAAACTTTTTTACTAATTCTATACATACATGATGTACAATAAATATCATATTAGAAGAGTTGTGTTTTAATTAAATATAGCTTAAATCATTTGATACCTTTTGGTATTGGACTTGAGCCTTAAACTTTGCTACACAGATGTCTTGTTGGGCCTAAAGTGCATTGTGAAAATCACAAAATATTTTTTTTTGGAAAATCTTATATATAAGTTACACTAATAATATTTGAATACCGCCATACAATTTAATTATTGTCGCACGATGGCGTAGATTGTCGGTGACATGATTTTTGGTACATCCGCAGGGTCAGGGCCCTGGAGCCAGTCCCGGCCCGACGGGTGCAGGTAACGCCGCCTCCCTCGCCGCGCATCCCGCTCACCCCGCCGTTATTTGTTGTCGCTCAACCCAAACCCGCCCTTAGCCAAGAAACGAACCACCCCGCCTGAGGCGTCGCAATGGAATCCAACCGGCTTCATGCGCCAGCTGAGAGAGGGGCTCATCGGTTTTGTTCATGAAGTTAATATTCAGATGAAATCAGTCTATCTGGCGGAATAGACTTGGGGTGATACAGTCGACGTGGGTCAAAGAGTGGCCAAGCTAAAATGGGGTTGGGCCGGCCACGTGGCCCGACGACACGACGAACGGTGGAGCAAGCGCGTTTAGGAGTGGAGACCCCGGCTAGGCAGAAGAAGTGTGGGCAGACCACCGGCCCGATGGTCCGATGACATTAAGGAGACGGCTGGACCAGTCTGGATGAGGGAAACGGACAACCGATCCGGATGGAGAGTGATTGGAGAGGCGTATGCCCAACGGCGAATGATGGGTGGGCGAATGCGCGCTGATGAAGAAGAAGAAGAAGAAGAAGATACAACCGATTATTTATAGTTTCGCGCTTCATTATTACATACTTCACTAATCCGTGTTAAAAATCCCAACACTCAATGAGCCTTTTCCGGCTATCTTTTTTAAGTGTAAATTAAAAACTTACCGTGTCAAAGATTACTCCTCGGTTTTAAATACTCCTAACGCCATCCAGCGCGCTGGATGGCGTTATTTTAACGTTGGCAAGATACTTTTTTAGAAAGGCATTTTCATAAGTAAGGGCCTAAATACCTTTTAATGCATTATTTATTTATTGAATAACAATTACCTTATTTTGGTATATATGTACTAAACTGAAAATAAAAAGTCGTCGTTAAAATAAACGTAACCTAGAATGACGAGTCGCACCCCGCGGCGCGAGCGCTCCCGCGTGTTGCGGCACTGGGGTGAGCACAGACATTTGACCTCGATTCACACCCGTCACGCACTATTTACCGATATCACCTTACAACGTTTACGCTATCATAAGATAATGATGACATCAACGCCGGAAAAATATCGGCCTATTTATGAATATGTCCAAAATAATAACTGCCCCCTACGGCTACCCGCTAAACATAACATGAACACCGTTAATTACACGCTTTTAATTGTTAAAACATACTCCATCGCTTTATGGTTTTTAACTTTATACAGGATGAGTTTATAATTAGTGACACCCTTGTAGTGGGTGAATCAGTACGATGATAAAAACTTTCGATAAAAAGAATTAGGAAAAAACAAATATATATATATATATATATATATATATATATATATATATATATATATATATATATATATATATATATATATATATATATATATATATATATATATATATATATATATATATATATATATATATATATATATATATATATATATATATATATATATATATATATATATATATATATATATATATATATATATATATATATATATATATATATATATATATATATATATATATATATATATATATATATATATATATATATATATATATATATATATATATATATATATATATATATATATATATATATATATATATATATATATATATATATATATATATATATATATATATATATATATATATATATATATATATATATATATATATATATATATATATATATATATATATATATATATATATATATATATATATATATATATATATATATATATATATATATATATATATATATATATATATATATATATATATATATATATATATATATATTTTGGTAAATTTGTAAATAGTATCTATTGAAGAAAAGTTTGAGAAGCGCAGTTTGAGAAGCTATTTTTTTTAGTATTATGTTTTCAATTTATTCATTCAGAATATACAATAAAAGCTAGTTAAGGCATATTAGAATTTGCCAGTTGCTAGTAATGTATTGCTTTTGCATTGATTTCTCCATTACGGTATTCTCTTCTGGGCGCAATGCACAATCGATCTAAGGCAACATATTTTTTCATTGCAAAAACGGGCCATTCGAATTTTAAGTAATCTGGGTTATGTAGAATCATGCCGTGGTCATTTCATAAGGCTTAAAATCCTTACCCTTCCATCTCTACATGTTTTAGAATGCGTTAAATTGATCACAAAAACCTAGCTCAGCTGCCGATACATTCAGATACCCATAAACACTTTACCAGGGGGAGAAATAATCTGATTCTTCCTCGTCCAAATCTAGAACTTTTTTCAAAGGAATCCGAGCTACATCGGAATTATATGCTACAATAAGCTACCCTCTAGTATAAAAAACATATGCCGCGAAGGAAAAATGCTCCAATTTAAAAATAAACTCAAATTATATCTAATTGAAAGAGAATTGTACGACATTAACGATCTCTAAAAACTGTTTGCATCTCGACTAGGTATATCTCGTTCTGTAATAGGTTTTAAAACGATTTTCAATTTGACTAAAATGTATTGACTATTTCTATTATTAGGTAGGCACATATTAATTTTACCTTGACTATTTTTATTTACAACATAATCACAAAGACATTTTATTTTACTTTTTGACAACCGTCACTTTTTTTTTTGTTATTTTTGACATTACATTTATTAATTTTATACTAAAAAAAACTTATTTTTATCGGTATTTTAAAGAATAATTTACTCTGTGTTTTTTATCTGGTAAACTAAATGGTGAGACTCGATTTAATTCTACAATAATACCTTCTTCATTCTTACGAGTACCTTTTTATGTTTTGATTAATAGTAGAAGAATTTGATTATTAAAAAAGAATTCAATGATATCACGGCCAAATGTAATACAAGTGTCTATACAACTATGTAATATTTTTAAGACAATAAACTAAATAAAAAAAATATTGAAATTGATATAAAACTAATCAAGCGAAAATATTAATTTGACAGTATCGTTGACTAAAGTCGGCTTTACACGGCAGACAAATAAAAAAATCGACTAAAATCTCCTGTAGTTGCGTGTCATTGCCAACATGCTAACTCTGTGGTTTGGTGTGGAATTTGCGGTACAGGCAAAACTCCGCTTGAATTTGTTAAAAAGGGTGTCACACCAAACCAAAAAAATACTAACGGGACATTCTCGAAGCTGTGGTTGTTTCTTGGAGCCCTTCGAGCACTTCGTCAACCACGAAAATGACCATGAACATTTCTACAACTCTACTCCAGCTCATAGGGCGATAATTGTTTGATAGTGGTGCAATGACGATTTTCCTGATTTCATCAGCTCTTAAGAATGGCTACCCTACTGAAAGCCATGGACTACAGTGTACGGTCAATGTTAAAAGCAAGGGCCTGGGAATGGAAATATCCCGTCGGTAATTTTCTTGCACTACAAGGTCTAAAAGTTTAAACTCGCTTACTTACCTGGGAATGGGGTATAATAACCGTTTGTGAAACACAAAACATTGTTTCGAATTTCGATAAACGTTTGTTTGATGTCACTGTGCATCAAAGCTAAAGGAGGATATTTTAGGGTCTAGTCAACATTCTTGCTCAGAAAGAGTTCCATTTTTCTTATTTATGTATTTGTATAATTACATTTAATTAAATTAATGCTTGTCAACGTTATTTTGAGCAAGTCGGTATTGTATGTATCTAAGCTCCAAACTCTATTAAAAGCGTGTTTATAAATTAATGTCCAGGTTTTCCAGTCCATTCAGTCTTCGGGTGTAGGTGTAAAATAATTGTAAAACAATGCTCCTCTCGATTTCCAATGACGACTTTAACCTTCTTTCTTATATTCTAGAAGTATTTCAAATTGCAGCAAAGGTAAATGACATTATCATTTTGCTCTATTTGAATTCCATAAGTTGTAATTCTACTTATGTTTATAGGCACTTTACTTATCATCATATATTGGTATTTAGTGGGGTTCAGGTTTAACCCAAATTCGGTATATACTCTTGAAACATTGTAAATGAGGAGCTGGAGTGCTTCCAAGATACTGGTAATTAGTACAGTACCATCTGCATATCTCATATTGGTGATGTTTATGCCATACCTTGACCCCTATTTCGGATGTATGTAGTGCTTGATAATAAATGAAGAAAGACAACTAGATATTGTGAATTGCATAATTCCTTAATATAAATTGTATATTCTTTTATCTCGTAACGTATATTGGTTTCTCTACATTAAGGTGGAATCATATTAAGCCTGCGTATGCAGACTCAGTGTACGTGACGTGGACTCCGCGTTTACGGCGTCATTTATTTTGAAACTGATCTTCATGAGTAGGATGACGTTTCGTCTGCAAAATGACTATCATCCTAAGGAATATACTTCCGCATTTTAGAATGCGGATTTTAATCTCCTTGCTCATATCCAAGATGTGGTTAAAATTGCATCCCGGGTAAATAATTATATCAGTCTTCTCCAGCAGAAATTACATGAATTGATAATATTCGCTCCGATTATTGATAGCAAACTGATGCGAGGGAACTCATTTTTCCAGAATCACAATCGCCAGCACGCATCGACGATTAGTGCATGTGGGACCACTCAAACAAAATGATCCATGTTGATCGAATAAGCGAGCTATGTCTCATGACGACACAGTTCGAAGCAGAGTTTATTCATATCAAATATATTACAAATGATGCGGCCACATCGCCGTCACGTCGCGTACGTAGCGTAACATAAGCTGAATATGGATAAACTTTATTTAATTCATCCTATCCCACACCTAGCTGAGACCCCAATCATTTAGATAGTTCAATTACCTCGGAACAAGTAACTTTATTTTCTTTATTCATTATTATTTTGCAATACATACATAGGTTTAAAAAAAAAAATAATAATTCTTCTTCCAAATAAATTAACCAAAATGTTTTCTTATAAACTCGGAAAATATTTCGTTTATACAGCAAAAACATATTTCAAAAAACAAATAATAGAAAAAAATGGCTTTTGCAACCAAATGCCATTCATAACTCGTATTATCTAAAAATATGACACTCTTTTAACATAGAGCGGATACAAATTGTTGTCAATTTTCGTGTTCTTTATTACACGAATATTATTATTATTATTTATTATTTATTCCGTAGCCGGCGATTGGGGAGGGGGTCGCCCTCGCAGCCAATACGCTGCTGTCGGTGCCGCTGGATCTCGTACTCCATTCACGATTCGCTTCCATTCTTGACGATTTTTTGCCACGTCTCGAGCATCCCTAGCCGACAATCGTTGATTTTTAAGGTCGTCTTTGATGTTATTTAGCCAGGTTTTCTTCGGTGCCGATCGCTGAATTCTCCATTCTGTCGGACGGTCTCGCCAAAGAAGTTTACGTGGCAAGCTATTGTCGTTCATTCGGCAAACATGGCCGAACCATCGTAGTCGACGTTTTTGTACTTCTTCTTCGATCGTTGTTACTAGATCGCATCTTTCTCTAATGGTCTCGTTTCCCTCAAGCATCGCATTTGGAAGACTATATATGGTCAGTTACAGAAAGATAGTATGCAACGCTTAAAGGAAATACCCTAGTTTATACAAATGATACTTCCGCAATTGTTTTCAGCGAATAATTTGCTGGAACTGAAACTGCAATGTCTTTGAGCGATTTAAACTTCTGGTTCTCTGTGAATAACGTTGTTCTAAATTTGACAAAGAATAATTTCAAACTTTGATGTAATATTTATTTTTAACATAATATAATATTTATTTTTAATATAATATTTTTTAATATAATATAGTCTAATATAATATTTATTTTTAACAATTAACCACTACAGGCAGCGATGTCGGCCAAGTTTTTGGGTGTCGGTATCGTCAGTGGCTTACGATAGAATTTACACATCTATACTTTGAGCGATAATCTTCCGGTTAATATATCTCCTTGACATAGCATCCTTGAAGCTTAGGACATGCTACTTTGCTTATGTGCATGCACTTTGTCATACGGAGTTGAATCGTGAGGTCGAGCGGCAAACGCCATCGTATCCTCAACGTGCAAAAACGGGCGGTGCTCACAATGGCTGTAGTTTCTTAAAAATTCCTAAAGGCATAAACCTATTAAAAACGTTTAGCTCGTACATTGCAAATTTTATTTCTTTAGGGCTAAATTATGAAAGAATGAATGTTTTGAACATTATTCCAATAAAAATTATTTAACCGAACGTCATATCTGTCAGCTCGCAATATGCTAAGCATCCCTATGTTAGGTATGCGATGAGCCAACGGCTATGGGTTCAACTTGTTTTTCCTGCACGTTTTATTGTACTGTATACCGAATAGCATAGCCATTCGTCTGTAAATCATGTTGTTTAAAATAAGATAAATAAAATTACTGAGTATTTCTTTCATGGCCTCATATCACACATATAGTCTTTTCTGTATTTGTTGTGGGATATAGCCAAATATATATTTTTTATATTTTATAATAGTAAAAAATATTTTTGATATTTTAATTTTAATTTCTGATGTTTATGACGAAGACATAATTTAGAATTTTGTTTTTTTTTTGCTATTCATAAATGATTTTATTTTTAATTTTCATTAAATTTTGAAAACTAAATGGATAGTTCTAGAAATGAAAATCAGATATTTATTAATTTGACATATTTTTACTATATTAAACTAATTATTTTATTTTAATTCCTTCCTAAATCTATTTTTCTTTTTGATATTTCATGATTTTTTAAATACTTATGAATATGTACTTAATTTGATTTCTTTTGTTTTTTCTTTTAATTTTAACTAAACGTCTGCACAGGTATTTTTTTTCTGGTACGCATGTCTAGGCATAGTTATAGTTTTGGCCTAGGCATAGTTAGGCGGTGTTGACGTAGTGATCAAGATGCTGCAGTGGGGTTTATTTTTGATACTGGTCCATACACGTTTTTTTTAAATAATTGTATTTTTATTATTTTCAGTGGTTATAATCGTCTATTATTTTATTCTAAATGTGCGGATTGTTCATCGAATTTTCCATTTTATCTGCTTCATAGCAGGCACTTCTGCAGATTTAAATACTAGCGGTAGCTTTTATATTAAACGCCATAATTTATATTTGAGCCCTATGCAGGGCAAGTGGGATATCATTTTCGGATAACTCAATGATAAGGTATTCATTGGCGGAGGAAAAACTACATATCCATAAAAAAAAAACAAAATAATTGGTAATACCAAAAAACACTCAGCAGTACGCCTCAATTAACAACTGTGCCAAGGGGGCTAACGGGCCCATGATGAGTTGGCCACGATGACCCATGTGTCCAGGGTCGGTCACACTCACGGGTCAACACCCATCCGACGGCCTCCTCGCATGGGGTGCGAGTCCTGGGTAGGACACTGGGTCAACCAGTCTCCCCTGGGAATCAAACCTCTGGCGCCCCTGGACGGTCTGCGCACCGTGCGGGGTTTGCTCCAATCGGTTGTGCTCTCCGACTAACAGTCGGGGGAGTCTGGGAACTGTACTGTTTCCTATAGAGCGGGGGTGGTTGCGTACCTTATGGCGACTGCTCTGGAATTGACCATTGGCCATCCGATCCCGGGTAAGAGGCGGGCAAAGGACGCCTTGGTCCGCGAAGATTGTACGGTCTGCGCACCGTGCGGGGTTTGCTCCAATCGGTTGTGCTCTCCGTTTCACCGCTTCATAAGGGAGAGGACCGCGCAAGCGACCTCGAACTCGGTACCAATCGAGAGACCGGAGAAATCTGGTCACAATTGGAAGTGAGGGCGCGAGTATCTCGAGCCCGCCGGGTTTACTCCTGGCTAACTCGCGGTAAGGCGTTGGACTCTCACGGGTTGTTGACGTAGCTGGACGTAGAATGTACTGTCCAAAGTCTCTACGTTCACTGCAGGGCGATAGAACGACTAATCGTTAAAACGTCCTGTGGTGACGGGCTCGCCCGTTGTAGTTGACACCGCAAGATGTGCCAAGTTTCAAAATATTATCGCTTATTTCCGTTGAACGTCGAACTTTGATCCTATTTGACTGTAACGTAACATAAATACGCCGCTCTACCATGCGATGAATTATGTTTTTTCAATATTTTTTTTACCACGACAGTCCAATACAAAAAATATTCCTATAACACAGCTAAGTGGCTTTCACAATATATTTTTTGTATATCTCTTATGATTAAAAAGTAAACCTCGTGTATGTAAAAAAAAAGTGTAGGGATTTTTGGATATAAGCAATTATTTGTTTTTTTTTATTGATAGGTATTTTTTTCCCTCAAAATTGAATTCCTTATTATTGAGTTATCCGAAAATGATATCTCACTTGCCCTAATACCTATAGTTTGAGTGATATAGGGCTCAAAGTAAAGCGCGGCGGGATCAACCCCCCCCCCCCCTCCCCCAACACCCGCGCGGTGGTAGCCGATGGCTCCCGTGTTAAATCCACACAGGGCCACCTAACAAATAATTGTGTCATGTATAAGCCTTTAATCACAAAAGGCAGGGTTCCCATACAAAATGTTGCACTAAATCTCCAGCTTGATTGTCAATTGTCAGTTGACTAGGCTGTTTTTATAATAATAATAGATAAATAAAAAACAATATATATATTTTTATGGAGAATTTTTTAAGCTTTATTTTTAAGCTATTGCATAGCTTTTATCGCGGGCCTAGCCAGCGCGGCGACCGAATGAAGAAATTTCTTAACGAAAATTAATGATTTTAAACTGATAATTACGTCTAAACGAGTACTGCTTACGATTCGAAAAAAATATATGTTAAACAAGAACATTTTCCTAATATTCTTAGCTTTGAATATTTTAGATTTTGTTTATATTATATAGCTTAATTAATTTGTGAAATTAGGTCTAACCGAACACAAAAACGACTACTACGCAAATACTATCTGGCGTATTATTATGAAACCTGCACCATTTTAAAGATAATTTAATTATCTATCTTTTTATCTACGATTTTTTTCGAATAGTCAAAGAATAAAAGAATAATATCCGGTTTTGTTGCTTTATTGAATAACATTCGTGCACGGCGCTCTATCGGAATTATTCCGAATCATTTGATTATGCAGCTCCATATGATTCGGAATAATTTCAACGTTTACCGATAAAGCGCAGTTATCTGATATCAGAAATAAATTGAATTAATACAGTATGACCGCGGCGACTGTTACGGTAGGATTCTGACATTGTGTTCCGAAGAAAGACGAAATACATTACGTTATTAAAAAAACAAAATGGCCAGGAAATCAAAATTTTTACAACATAAACGCCGTATACTGGAGAAAAATAGATTATTAAGGTAAGTAACGTGTATTATTACGTGTATTTTTTATTACCATTTCTCTGCTCTGACGTTCCTTGCCTGACGTCACATTGGGGTGACTAGACGAATAGGCTTCGTGCAACAAGTTAACTAATTAACAGTTATAAAATAAAATACGTCATTTATTTCATAAACTGACGTGATTACTGTAAGATCAAATTTGAATATTGATTTTGAAAATCGATTTAGGGTCGATTTCAATATGAAACCTGCGGGTAAAAGTACCTACACATAAGTATAAGTTGAACCGTCGATTTGCTAAATTCATTCATAAAGCGACAAAATTTTATTCGTGATTTTCGTAGTATGACTTAATTTATACTTTGGTTGGAGGGGGTTGTACCTATTTGTGGCAATAAGATCATTTTGTGGTTTTTAGCCAAAAATCTAGTAGTAATCATAATAATTCTACTTACCTATAAAATAGTTAGGCGCATATCTGACTCACTGACTGACTTTGTTAGGTGTGGGTAGTCTTTTTTTTAAATTTGTCAGTTTTTAAACCTTCTTTTATTTTCTAATTTCGAACTTGGAATGCTATTTCGAATTTCGAACTTGAAATTGTACTTCGAATTTCAAACTTGAAATTGTGCTTCGAATTTTGAACTTGACCTTCTACTTCGAATTTCGAACTTGATATTCTACTTCGAATTTCGAACTTGAAATTCTACGTCGAATTTTGAACTTGACATTTTACTTCGAATTTCGAACTAACCATTCTACTTCGAATTTCGAACTTGAAATTCTACGTCGAATTTCGAACTTGACATTTTACTTCGAATTTCGAACTTGATATTTTACTTCGAATTTCGAACTTGAAATTCTACGTCGAATTTCGAACTTGACATTTTACTTCAAATTTAGAACTTGATATTTTTCTTCGAATTTCGAACTTGCAATTCTACGTCGAATTTCGCACTTGACATTTTACTTCGAATTTCGAACTTGACATTCTACTTCAAATTTCGAACTTAATATTCATTCTACTTCAAATTTCGAACTTGACATTTTGACATTTGAAATTCGGAATTTCGATTAAATTTCGATAATATCGGAATTCGAATTAAAATTTCGAAATTTTGTACTGTGCTTTGAATTTCGAACTTGACATTCTACTTCTTTTTTCACAGGAAAAGACAAAAATTGGACAGCAATGAAGATAATGTCGTGCAATGTAGAGCTGTTGAAAATATAGAAAATGTAACGCTACAAGAAAATCAATTTCACAGCCAACAACTTCAAATTTATGAACAGCGTAATGAATGCATTACTCCCGAAGTTATTCTATACTGGAACACAGGAATTCCTGGCGATGGTAATTGTCTATTCCACTCGCTCATAAGTGTTTTGCAACTTCAAATTGAGACTTGTGACTTGAGAAATCAGTTACGCGATTCACCCTATTTAAACTCCTGCCACAATCCGCAAGAAGCATATAACAACATTCTATCAAGCACTAATGATGACGGAGATTTGGATTGTTTGTACTTAATTTCAAAAATGTACAATCAAAATGTTTGTGTACATTATTGTTTTTACAACATAACTACAACGAATCAAGGCACTATCTTTTGTCATTTTAAAGCGAATGATACACAAAACTGGATTCATCTTCATCTTCGTGAACAACATTTCACACCTTTTTATGAAGTATCAGATTTATTGGAGACAATACAAGACGCTACCCAAAATGAAGCCCATGTTCATGCCAATATTCAAATATTGCGTGACAATTATAATGAAGATCCTACCGAAGATAACCATAACAATCATAAAAATGAAATTGAGATTGATAGAGACAATCGAATTGGTGAAAAAATTATGGATTTTATTGTTGATGGTACTATTCCAGTTTACACAAATTATCATAAACACAGTACAAGTCATATTGATTTTTATAAAGACTTTACGAGTAATTCATTTGGTCATTCTTGTATTATTTGCGACAGAACATGGTGGAAAAGAGACTTGAAAATGTCGAACAGTAAACATGAAAGTATTTTGAAAACAATACTGCAGGTAATCTTAATTATATAGTTTTTTTAAGCTATTGCATAGCTTTTATCGCGGGCCTAGGCCAGCGCGGCGACCGAATGAAGAAATTTCTTAACGAAAGTTAATGATTTTAAACTGATAATTACGTCTAAACGAGTACTGCTTACGATTCGAAAAGAATATATGTTAAACAAGAACATTTTCCTAATATTCTTAGCTTTGAATATTTTAGATTTTGTTTATATTACATAGTGTAATTAATTTGTGAAATTAGGTCAAACCGAAACCTAAAACGACCACTACGCAAATACTAACTGGCGTATTATTATGAAACCTGCACCATTTTAAAGATAATTTTATTATCTATCTTTTTATCTACGATTTTTTTTCGAATAATCCGTTTTTTTTTGCTTTATCGAATAAAAAATTCGTGCGCGGCGCTCTATCGGAAGACGTTTAAATTATTATTCCGAATCATTTGCTTCCGCAGCCGCAAATGATTAGGAATAATTTCAACGTTTTCCGATAGAGCGCAGTTGTCTGATATCAGAAAAAAATAAAATAAATAAATAATTATAATTGCATAGGTTTTTAAAAATGCTATGCAATAGCTTTACCGCGGCAGTCCCCGAGTGCCACACGTATTTTTTACATGAAGCATAATACCGATATCGCTAAAGATAGCGAGATATAAGCGAAAAATTGAATCGGAACGCTATTTTTCCAAGATGGCGGCTCGAGCGCAACAAATAGAGTAAGGGACTTTTAGTATGTTTAACAGTAAACCTCAATGAACATCTATGCCAAGTTTCAAACTATTACTAGTTAAGTCCATCAAACGTCGAAATTTGTTCCTATTTGATATGTTCATTACCTCTAAACTGCTGAACGTAGTTCTCCAAATACCAAAGATGATTAGGTATAACTTTAAATAGTTTTTTCGTCATTTAAAAAACATCTATTTTTGGGAGTAAATGGGTGGTAAGGTGAACGCTCACACGTGGCAGGACAGCTGTCCTAAACCTACCACAGCCGGTCGTCGGTTCGGAGTTCACCATTTACCCTCTAGAAGTGTAATAATTGTAATGTTGGGCCCGATTTCAGTTAGTGAATTCCATGGCAGCTCCGTTTGTATTTTATTTATTACGAACTAAGCCATACATTTATAACATTGCTTTTAAATCTTACCAAAATGGATTGAACATTTTGAGAAAAAAAAAACATATAATTGCCGCTTCATAATTTGCAACATTCTTGCAACGTCGAAAACAGCGTTGAGGGTAGCCGTTACACGGAAAATATTACTCTCCTTTGCCATATGTTTTAATTCTATACATTATTTCTTACGTTGAAGTGCATTTATAGCGCGTCTTACATTTCCTTTTAAATGAATTACATTGTCGAATCAGTTACGAGGATTTTTTTTCTGAATCATCTGCTTCCTTTCTTGTAAAGCGTATAGCAATTAAATGTACAAATTCGGAGAACGCGGGAACCGTTTCTATTTTTGATACAAAACACAACACTAATTTTGAGCTAAACATCACCACTAACAGAATTTGCCAGTACTATAAGAGTAGTTTATAAACAATAGCTGTATTTAACCCAAACCAAATCGAATTGGCCAAACTAGCCAGAATAATTAACTCGTTCACGTTACAAAGTAACCACACTTCAATACATTTTGATGATTGGATTTATTAATTGGAGTAACTATAACGAACAGTTTCTGAATGTTTTGTCCTTACCTTCGCTTTATAACTTACTAATTTATCTCTATACCTGCATGCTTTGTGCAGGATGAGTTTTTAACTAGTGACATCCTAGAAGTGCGAGCAAATAATCAACTTTTAATTAAAAAATTAAATAAACACAATTTCTTGTTTTTTTTCGAAATTTGGAAACTTTGTATGAATTGAAAAATAGTATAACAAGAGTTGAGCTTCTTGCGCTATCTAGTGGTAGTAAAAATATCACGAATATTGTTTATTCGCGATATTTTATCTATTGCTAGATGACGCAGTGCATATCGCTTGTCAAACTTTTATTTATCAGTCAAGTTTCTCAAAATTTCTAAAAAAAAAAAAAAAAATAGGTAAGTAAAGTATATTTTTATAGACTTTTTTTATTTTTTTAAAATCAGAAGTTACTTTTGCTCGTTCTGATTCACCCACCTCAAGGATGTTACTAAATAAAAACTCACCTATATATAAATATTTATAATTTGTATAATATGTACTATATAAGGATACATTCGGGGTATTCCTTCGCAATTGCGTTTGTGTTTTATATTTGGTTTTGTTTTAAAGACGATATCAATTTAAGAAACATATGGTTTTCTGATAAGCTCTTGAGTTGCCAACTTCAATGGACATAAAACGTCTTCCACGAAACGGTAATTTAAGTTTCTCAAATAGGAAAAGTCACATTAGGTCTTATCTGTTGAATATTGTGCGTAGTCGGATTGGTTTTTGGTCAAAAATTGGAATGCGAGTGTCAATGAGTTGGATGAAGCATTATCGTGATGCAAATCCAACAATTATTGATCCACAAATCTACATTTTTTGCAGTCGCCTAATAGCATATACAAAATATTGTTTGTTAACTATTTGCGTCTCTGCAGCTCAGGAAGAATTTAGAGTAGACCACCCCAAGATAGTCATAGAAACCATGATTGCTTTCTTTGGCCCAAAATTCAGTTCATGATTGGCCCAAAATTCAAAGTCATTTTATTACATGACTTTGAATTTCTATCGATATTGACCTAATTTTTCGGGTTTGGCTCGCTATCAATTTGCATTTCCGAGGCTTGTGGCTGGTTTAGATTTTAAAATGATTGCATTCGAAACCCTTGTTTGTTCAACCGTTAATCATAACGATCAATCGAACTAATTAGCGTTTCAGGAGTGTGGAGTTCGAATTGCCTCGTTCAATCAAGCACCTTTGTAAAGAAAATCGTGTCGTAGACTGACCTAATTAATTAACAGACAATCAAACAAACTGATTGACAAATTGAACCCAAATTTTACGTGACATAAATACATTGCTCCCAAATTACAGCATTATTTTGCATATCTTGTACGAGGACAATTTAAATGAACAATTCCCGGTATTTATCTAAAAGTATGTTTGTGTTTGTAGTAAGATGAATTCGACCGGATTTGTGGGCGGTTTTTGAGATTCGTAGAATTTGGAGGAAATTATATGTTTTGTATCTTGTATTCCCGGCTAGTTTAATGAGGATCTTATTTAAATTGGTCAAAAGGCCACTTCCTGTTCCTTCCGAGATGACAATGATAAAACATTTCACTTGACTTCCTGCTGACACTATTTAGAATCTAAGATATAATGAAATTTTGGTGACCAGTCAACTGCGGTTGGTTTAGTTATTTGAAGCAGCAATTGTATATGAGCTGTAACTTGTTTCCGCCGCACGTACCAGTGTAGTACAAGCTAGCTATTTAAATTTAATATGGTGGTTTACAAATAATACCTAGTTCTAGTCTATATGATTACCCTGTACATATGTACCCTCGATAGTTCAGAAAATTGTCTGCTGATAATTACGGTATTTCGGGCTGAAAAATATTATTTATGAATATTTTTAATAGGCCTAAAATAAGTATATTGTATAATATATCTGTAACAATAATTACAGTAACCAATAGATAAAAATAAAACAAATACGAAAAAAAAACATGGTTTCTTAGAAGCTTAATTAGGACTAAGTTTGTCCTAAACTAAGACTAAGTTTGTCCTAGGGCCGGCTTATTTAAATAAGTCTGTCGTGTCCGATAACGATTATTGTAATGAAAATTGTAGAGATTGTTGAATTACTATAATTGTTATTGAATATACAGGTTTTAAACAAAAATATACCATGGGCAGACAATAACCTACTCTACAATTATATACCTTATTTATTTATTTATTTATTTAAGAATTAATTACTATAAAACATTGATTAGCTTACTAAAATAACAGGAACCGAATGGCAAAACCTTAACCTTTTGCTTATTTGTTTCTGTCACCCAACTGGGACTAGCACGTTCTAGGGTGGACAGGATGACTTAGCAATATATAATCGAAATATATGATACTTTTTCAGACCTACTGTTTATGACTTTTTTCCACTAAATATTATATTACAAATCATAAAATAAATACGCACAAGACCGACGAGAAGCCATACAGACACGCAAAAGTTTATTTTAAAATGCATACAATAACTATCACGGCGAACTATCTGAGGTGAACTGCACCAGTAGCGAGTAGATAATCCTGTAGTATTTCGACTTTTACTTAATGATATGTCTATATTTGACATATTTAATTTATGGCTCATTATATATATTTAGCCCATTTCCATATCAGATAATATATTTCAATGAAATTTTCCCGTTTTGAAATATACTGAAGTCCAGATAGCGCTGTCTACACCGGAACACGTGCTCCGCTTGTTCTTTATTCAATATGCCATCTTTAGGTATCTAGGGTATTGTCATACCGCAGGTATAATGTGAGGCTATATATTAGTTTTTGGTCTATAGTTCCAATCAAAATTACTTTACCGATTAAGGATTCTCCTTTCACTTTTTGAAATTATGGTTCTAAACACAAAATTAAGGGTAGCTACCAAAGAAGTCTAAAGGATCTTTTGCTCATAGGGGCTCTAACGGTTTGATGAAATTTTCAGATACTATTGTCGTTCCGAATACTAAGAAAAGGAAATTATTTCTTTTTGAAACTAGCTTTTATAATCGCGATATAATGAAAAATAGAAAAGTTATAGTAAAAAATAATTAGATATGTAGGAATGTGCCAATGTGCGAATACTCATCGGTAGCTAAGTGTATATCCTTATGCTTGTAAAAGGCTATAAACATTTCACAGTCGAGACATAAATCTGTTTTATTGTTTTGTTTATTGCTCCGAAATTCGGTTTTATATCGTACAGTTTAACTCTTAAAACCATGAGGCATCCAATCTATCTATACATTTATTTTTCAATTGACATATTTTTTTTGTTATAAAAGAGATTGCTTAGTTAACTAACGATGGGTAGTCAAAAAAGTAGTAGAATAGTTGTAATTAGTAGTTAAAATAAAAACTGATAGGTCTCTCAGTCCAATCAAAAAGACATTCAGTTTTTCAGATTCCAGTTTATTATTCAAGACGGATGTTATCATCGGATCAGATTATCATGTCGTATAGTAACCAATGGGTGATTTATTGTAGTTTAAAAATACATTTTGGGCCCAGTTTATGTCCTTTGTTGTGACTGGGAAGTTTTCCATGAGTTCTATTAAAATATACCAAGTAATGAGTTTTATTACCCGTCAGTTTTGGATTTCTTAAAAAAACAAATTATATACTTATTATACTTATTTTACAACCTTATGACACCGAGTGCCGTTATATATTTTTTTATCTGGCGAAAATACGCCGGTGTGCTTTTCTTTTGTGGATTACTTTAACACAATCAATACAAAAATAGTCCCAGAAATAAGTTAAAAAAAAATAAAGCCAAAACCAACATAGAACGAAAAAAAAAATATTGCCCTACAGCGAATCTATCACTTTATCATACAAATATTTAGATGCAATTAATAGATTTGCGCTTAACATTAAATATTGTGGCTAGCTATTGTTTTGGAGTAATAGGAATCAATTAGCTTTCAGTGGCGCCTCGGTCGGCGGTTCTTCAATATTCGCATTGCAATTTTGTTGCGTCTGGATACGGATGCGCGGTGAAGCGTTGGTAATATTGACATTGAAACTCGTGAAAGATCTTTTAATAGAGGCCAGAGTAGTAGTATTTTTTTGATCAGAAATCGAAAGCTGAAACAGTGTGGGTTTAGCCTTTTTACAAGAATGTCAAAAAAAGGAGTGTAATATTTTCGAGATTCATGCATGTTGTCCGTTTTTTTCTGCCATAACTTCTAAATGATTGAACTGATTTAGAAGTGTGTAGTGTTGTTAGAATCGTTATGTCATTTTATGTCAT
>CALYMY010000292.1:24314-45651 GCA_944548615.1 Micropterix aruncella
CACCTGTGAAAGTGTCACCATGAAACTCATCAAACTATAATCCCAATTGTACTATTCCTTCATTACCTTTGCCACGAAAAACACAATGCTCCCAGACTATTAATTATTTTAGGAACCACCGTCATTCTAGCAAAGAAATCAGGCAATGGTTCCGGTCGTTTGACTAACGTTAACTGAGTATAAAAAGAGCGAGCGAGACTATTGTCCGTTTCGGCTCTCATCCTCACGCCAGTGCCTTTTGAGATGACAAGGACTCCAAGTCATTTAAAAATTCTTGCTCCTGCAAAATCAAAGAGCTTCGAGTGGCAATAATCTTCATAATGTGAAACGGTTTAAAATTACTATTTCGATTATGATAGTTTTTTATTATTTAGTGTCTAGGAATACAAACGAAAGACTGTGCGGCGCTCCGTGGCCGCTACCATGACGCAGGTGACCGCTCCGAAAAATTGCGATCGACGAATAAATCAGCGGTCATCAATCACGAAATTGTTCGATGCCTACCCGACATAGCCGCCGCAGCGTTGACGGTACTGCCAGCCCACCGAAAATATATTTTATTCCAGGATTTAAAATGTCAAAGCGTGCTTATATTACTAATATGGTAGAAAGTTTTTCGTAATTTGACGAATACAATTTTATGGAAACTAAAATTACAATATTGGTATTTAATATAGAGACGATGACAAACTAGAGAGTTAGAGTGATTTAATATGCAATTAAATGCATAAGCAGCAATCTTTTATTGAAAGGCAAAAATGGAATTATACAGTACAAATATTTCGATAGATCCTAAAAGGCAAGGGAATTTTAGGCAAGTAAAGTGCCCCAGCAAAGACACAAACCACAATTGCGTGAGTTTTGATCAGCGCATATGACCTTATGGTGTGAGTACCAGAAGTGTCATACGTAATGGCACGACAGTAAAAGCGCGTAGTTATAATAACATATGTAGCAATGTTTCAAGACTCAATAATGCATTGCTTTTACGCCTTTATGCCATATAAGTCACTGGTTATAACAGAGTCCATTTTTTATGGTAAATTAATTGAATTTGAAATTCAAAGCAAATATAGTCTAGGGTAATAATGCTTATTTCACTATCTTGCGGGAGCTGAATTCAATTTTGAACTATTTTAGGAAGGACGACAAATAAAATAAAAGTAAAATAATAGAGCTTTAATCTTAAAGTTCTTTAATGTCACTTTACACTTTACGCGTCTAAATGATACTCGTGTCAGTTGGAATCGAAATATGCCTACTTATTTAGAATCGAAATATGTCGATAGATTTAACTATAATATTGGGACGAATCACCCAAAATATCTGTTTTATTTTCCGCATGTTGGCAACACTCCCGCCCTCGCCTAGTCGTTCGGGCGGAGGCGAGCGGGTGCGGCGGCACGGCGAAGCGGCGCGCCTCTTCATCCCTCTTTTCAATGCGGGCGCTAGCGGCCGCCTGACCCCCAGACCTACTGGCGGCCGTCCTGAGCATTTCCGCCAGACGGCCGCCACGGAATGACTTTCATTATCAAAGGCCGTCTCAACCGGGGGGTCATGCCTCACTTTACCCCTCACCGATTACATTTAACAATAAAGCGCGGCGAAAACTCAAATAAGCCGCTATGTAATCGCTGCTAAACAAACATTGCTATTAAAATTAACCTAAAATTAAAAGCCCTCGAGTGACGGTGTGTATTATAGCGTACATTTACCTGAAGGTAATGGTAATTTCAGTATCACAATATAACCTTTGACGAAAATACTGGATGTGCAGTTATAACATAAGCATTGATTTGGCGCTCTCGCGACAGCTAACCTTCAAATCAGAACAACCGGTATATGTATAAAACGAAAGCTACATATTTCAAATGGAATAAATATGAGTAATTAACTTAAGTTTTACTAGCAATAGTTCGTTCTCAAATCAGATACGAGAGGTAAAAAATCACGCCAATTTATGACAAACATATCTACCATTTTTGCATTACTGGATCACTCAGGTGCATAAAAATACCAGTCTGATTTTTTGGGAATCTAAATCAAATGCTGTGACAGCCTAAAAGGACTAAATTCAACAATGGGCTAGTTTTAAGTAAAAGTTTCAATTTGACTAAAAATGAAACCCAAAAAAGTGCAAAAGTAATGTTTAATGTATTAATTACCTTGTCATCCTGAAATTTCCTTTCGTTAAAATTTGTTCTTTTAGTAAATAAGTGGTGAGTCACAAAAAATCACTTGTTCACAAGAAGTAGCTGTGCTTTATTCTATTATAATTATTTTTTATTGCACTGTACTTTTTCTATACGTACACAACTACTTCACAAAATTTTTGTAACTCACAACTTTAAACATTCATAAAAGACAATTTTCAATATACCGAAATTATTTCTTCCACCTTAATTTTGAGCTTGATTTTTAATACCAATTTTTTTACAAACTTGTGATAGGTTTTATTTACTTGTAGCGTTTTCAGGGTATTTTAATTCCACAAAATATATAACTAAAAATGGTCCCAGTAGCCAGACTGCCATTTTTATGATCTTGTGACATCTGGGAACACATATATGGAAACCATTTTTTTGTCATAACATGACCTAGGTATATCGGCACTAATCTTGAAATATTATCAATTTCAACTCATTACGGTATCCGATGACGTAATAGGTTTTTTTCTGTAAATTAAAGGTCTACGAGGAGCAGAGATTTTGTAGACGTTTAAATTTATTCAGTATGGATACTTTTCGCCCAAGCAGCAAAAATATCCGAGCTACCGAACAGAAAATAGCAGTTATGAATACTCGATTAAGTACTCCGTGTTTCTAGAAAATCTGGAATACTACATTATCTTCGATAATAAAATTTAATTTACTGGTGATAATAATTCCTTCTTTTATACGGTTTGACTTCTTTTCAATTAGATATATGAATCAAATTTAAGCCTTGAATGGGTCTAGCTTTTGGAGCCATCGATATATTAGGCAAGATAAATTATGCATGAAACTAAGTATGGTATGACAAACATTATAGACAACATATGAAGGAGATATTCCTAATGATTGATTACTCATCAGTTATCCGGATGAAACGGAGCCAAGATATAAAAATAGAGGAAAAAAGTTTCTTTCAAATTTAGATTACTAGTATGTGTATTTTTAATCTTAGTTATAATCCGTAGATAGCCTAATAATTCCAGTTTGAAATTTTAATTTAAAAACTAACTGATATTTGATTTATATATTATAGTAATGGAAATTTACCAAATTTGTAGATAATAGTACTAATTATTATTTTGTTAATACCTATGTCTAAAACGTAATACTTTTCGGATTTGTTTTCCTTCAACTGCAAGTGAACATATATTTAACTATAGAAAAATACATATTGTACGCCTGATTGGTAAACTGTATAGCACATATAATAGTACCTATCCATTTTGTACAACCTACTTACAGTTCACAATAAAGAATTATTATTATTATTATTATTATAAACTAAACGAGATTTTATTTGCTCTCTAATGATATGCTTAGAACGTGTTTCCAAAATAGTTGTTATTAGAAAATTTGACAAAACATTAAAACAAATTAATTTCGCAAACAATGCAATAACTCAGTATTCATTATTTTAACTCTAAATAATCCAAGTACACATTGGCAAAATATATCTACGGTCTGAACTACTAAAAAAAATATATACCAAATTCTTAAAATACGTTATATCATGTCGCCTAATCATACAGTTCCCAATGTTGAAGCTCGTTCCGATATTTCATCTGGCAAAATAAAAAAGTTGTTTGTAAGATAACGAAAATTTGATAATTTAAAACATATGACAAAATATATGTATTTTGAGATATAGTTTAAAGTCACATGGCCATACTGATTAGGTTAACACAAAAGTATAAAATATCGAATGGAAATACTGAATAGAGGTTAAACATAGAAAAACTCTCATTTAAAAGATATAGAAACGCGTTCCTTCAGAGAATTATTTATTTAATACAATATTTTATCCCACGCAATTCTCCTTTCCTTTCTGATAAGTTGTTGAGCTCATATTCAAGAATAGGAAAGTTTCAAACTATGTTTATATTTTAACAATAGATCGCATCAGACTTCAACGTCAGTTGCAGCTTCTTACGCTAACATGAATTTATCGCAGAAACTGATTTGATATTACTGCAGCTGGCATTTCATTATATCGTTTTAAATCGACGATGAGTTGTTGCATCATTACTGAACTGTTTTACTGTGTTGTGTTTCTCAATAGTATGTTAGTTTCGATGGCAACAAACGCTTTTATTGTTGACTTCGCTTGATTTGCCTGCCTTTTCGAGAAATATAGCTACAAGCATACATGTTCTTGTCATAGCAACTGACGCGGATATTCTTAACAAGTTGCCAGGTCGTGCGGAATAATAATACGGTACACTCACGCCCTTACTTCCAATTGCGACCAGATGACTCCAGTCTCTCGATTGGTTACGAGTTGGAGGTCGCTTACACGGTCCTCTCCCTTACGAAGCCGTGAAACGGTGTTTACCGAATCTATCGCGGACCACGGCATCCTTTGCCCGGCTGTATACCCAGGATAGGGTAGCCGATGGTCGTTTCAAGACCACTCGCCGTGAGGCCCGCAACGACCCCCGCTCTATAGGAAACAGTACTGCTTCCAGACTCCCCGACTGTTAGTAAGAGGGAGCTAATGGGCCAATGATGAGGTGGCCACGATGACCCATGTGTTCAGGGTCGGTCACACTCACGGGTCAACACCCATCCGATGGCCTCCACGCATGGGGTGCGAACCTGGGTAGGACACTGGGTCAACCAGTCTCCCCTGGGAATCAAACCTCTGGCGGTCCTGGACGGTCTGCGCACCGAGCGGCGCAAGCCAATCGACTGTGCTCTCCGACTAACAGTCGGGGGAGTCTGGGAACTGTATGGTTTCCTATAGAGCGGGGGTGGTTGCCTACCTTACGGTGACTGCTCTTGAAATGACCATTGGCCATCCGATCCCGGTTCAGAGTCGGGCAAAGGACGCCTTGGTCCGCGATATATTCGGTGCACACCGTTTCACCGCTTCGTAAGGGAGAGAACCACGCAAGCGACCTCGAACTCGGAACCATTCGAGAGACCGGAGAAATCTGGTCACAATTGGAAGCAAGGGCGCGAGGGTCGGCCCGCCAGGTAACATTACTGGCTATCTCGCGGTAAAGGCGTTGGCTTCTTGCGGGTTGTGACGTAGCTGGACGTTGGATTTGTTCTGTCCAAAGTCTTCTACGTTCACTGCAGGGCGATAGAACGAGAAAATCGTTAAAACGTCCTGTGGTGACGGGCTCGCCCGTTGTAGTTGACACCGCAAGTTGTTAGTAAGAGTGCACAGTCTATTGGCTTACGGCTTACATTTAAATCCATGGACGAGATTCGGTAAAAATGTTTAAAACGGCTTTTCCTGAGAGCATCACAATATTCTTTGGAGATTTATGGAAATACAAAATGAAAGTCTTTCATTGCTTTTAGAATCACAGAGTGAAGAATATTCTAAATAAATTAGGAATCTTTCAGAGTTTACGGGGATTTACTTAATTAGGCTTTTTTTTGCCTAAAGTTTTTGATCAATTTAACTGAAAAATTATGATTGTTGGGAGATGACCAACCTTGTTAACCCTTTCAGTAATCATTAATAAAAATAAAAAATTACCCTTTTTTATGGAAGAATCTTATCTACTGAACATATATATAACTTCCACAAAAGCCACTTTGGGCCCAAAATAGTATTGAAAGTTGATATTATGGTGCATAGTGTGTGCTTAGATATAAAGGAAATTCATAAAAAATATGGACAAGGCAAAAATCATTTTTTTGGATATGGGTAACCCGGGCCACTGTGGTCTAATAATACTGCATATAAAATTACAAGTACAATACTATTTATATAGAGCCATCTGTGATTTTTTGAAAGAAACAATTTTCGGCCACTCTGGATTGACTTTTTTATGGATTTTTGCAATAAACCTAAAATCACCAAAATGTCACTTAGGCCACTCTGGTTCTGGTAGCTTTAATTATGCATTATTAATGCAAAAAACTAATTATAAAATAAACATATTAAAAAAAATCATCAAAAATTTTCTTTGGTGTGGTAAATTCTTAAACGAGCTTTCAAAACACAAAACCTCACTGCTCAAAACACTGGGCAGTACTAACATCGCGTGATGCCACCCTATTTGTAGAGATTGGGAGATAGTGGGGGAGTGGTACCTCGTTTGAATCATCGTAGCTGTCTTTTGTCTCGCATCCACATACCATGAATCTTATTTATTTTTCCCGAAACTTTCGGGAGTGATCTTTTCTGCAGTTAAAGCTTGCCCAAGTTATCTGACGTGTGGGAATTTTCGCACATAATAGCCGCCATAATACTCCGGCGTGGTCCTTAAGTTGTTAAAGGATTATATAACTTATTGATTTATTGATAGACCCTGAGTTATCGTCATAATAGTCCTTTAGTAGCAGTATCCTTTTAATAGTAATAAGTTTTTATAATAGACCCAGAGTAGAGGATATTATGTATAAAAACCGAACTCTGAAAGTTATTATAGTAAGCATTATTTGTTTAACTTAAATTCACGCTTTGCCAATTTCTGGGCATCGATCTATGACAACTATTTAAGCTCTTATTTGCCATGGTCTTTCTCATCTACGATTTCACTAAGACCCAACTGTCCCGCCTGGGTCCCGCATAGGGAGCTAACGGGCCCAAGATGAGGTGGCCACGATGACCCATGTGTTCAGGGTCGGTCACACTCACGGGTCAACACCCATCCGATGGCCTCCACGCATGGGGTGCGAACCTGGGTAGGACACTGGGTCAACCAGTCTCCCCTGGGAATCACACCTCTCGCGCTCCTGGACGGTCTGCGCACCGAGCGGCGCAAGCCAATCGATTGTGCTCTCCGACTAACAGTCGGGGGAGTCTGGGAACTGTATTGTTTCCTATAGAGCGGGGGTGGTTGCCTACCTTACGGTGACTGCTCTTGAAATGACAATTGGACATCCGATCCCGGTTCAGAGTCGGGCAAAGGATGCCTTGGTCCGCGATAGATTCGGTGCACACCGTTTCACCGCTTCGTAAGGGAGAGGATCGCGCAAGCGACCTCGAACTCGGAACCAATCGAGAGACCGGAGAAATCTGGTCACAATTGGAAGCAAGGGCGCGAGTGTCGGCCCGCCAGGTAACATTACTGGCTATCTCGCGGTAAAAGCGTTGGCTTCTTGCGGGTTGTGGCGTAGCTAGACGTCGGATTTGTAATGTCCAAAGTCTTCTACGCTCACTGCACGGTCGATAGAACGATGAATCGTTAAAACGTCCTGCGGTGACGGGTTCGCCCGTTGTGGTTGACATCTCAATATGTCCCGCCTGGGTGCGCTGTAAATAGCACGTTTGAAAACCTGCTCCCCCAAGCCGAACCAGCTGACCCCTCCGCCCTCTTAAAATCTAAACATAAATTTGGGCTAGCTCTAAAACTGCCCTTTTTGTTTTACGACAATTACAGCGTAACTAAAACGTCGATTCTGTCCAATTCTAAGGATCAGGCAGTATTGAATCACGCAATACGTGGCGGTATTGAAATAGATGAGTTACAAGCCCGCTTAAACTTCCACAAAAAAAAGTTTTGATGGATCCAGCCAAAATAGCGCTGAGCTGGGACGTGATAGTAAAACATTGAGCGATGTGAACCTGAATAAAGCACTCTTGGGATGAGATGATGACAACAACAGTTCGGCTCATGCCGTACCAATGTCAGAATGACTATACAACGTTACGTGGTTTTATCATCCCTCCTCCAATTAACTGGAAGAGGTTGTATGACTCCGGAGAGTTTTTTTAAAGGCTCCCTGGCCACAGGACTCTTACTTGATGGAGCTGTTCAGCGATCTGTTCATATCCTTTCTGAATTTTTACGTCTTACACAGCAAGACATATTGTAGCACGCTGCAAATAGGCCTAAGACCATTGTCGACACACCTACCGCCATGACAAGTATTTGTCGTCGTTCGCGAGGTAATTTTTTTTTATATCTATTTTTAAACAACATGATTTACAGACGAATGTCTATGATATTCGGTATACAGTACAATAAAACGTGCAGGAAAAACAAGTTGAACCCATAGCCGTTGGCTCATCGCATACTTAACTGACAAGAACGCCCGTATCTAGGGGTGCTGATATTTGACTTAGCATATTGCGAGCTGACATGTATGACGTTCGTTTATATAATTATTATTGGTATAAAGTTCAAAACAAGCATTCTTGCATAATACAAATACACAAGCACAATGAGTTGTACCTTTGATTTTATAGTGTAATAAAATCAATGGTTATACCAACATACAAAAAAAAGTTACAGTAGTAAGAAATAATTATTAAACCCAACATCAATATATAGTAATACATAAATACAATAAATACATATTTAAAATAAATATACATATTAATATAAAATACTAATATACACAAATAAATTAAATTGAAATACCTCTAGTATTAAACCTCACATGTACGTCTATTACATTTATAAATAATTTTTAAAAAATTAAAAAAATAAGTATTTGCTTTTTATTTATTAATTTTACCTAATCGAAAATTCTGTTAAATTCTGTTTTGTCATAGAGTGGTCCTTTAAAAATCAAGCACTTTTTTATTGCTTTTTTAAATGCTAAAATGTTAACTAAATTTTGGATCGTAATTTCTATTTTAATATAGAACCTCGGAGCTAAGTATTTGAAGTATCTTTGTGCAAATGAAGTTCTCACACGCGGTACCAAAAACTGCCCCGCCCCAGAACTTCTAATAGTTTTTACTTGTTGGTCCATAAGCTGTAAGTGTTTAAATTTATGAAATAACAATAGCACTTGCTTCGAATACAATTGGCGTATATCAAACACGCAATATTCTTGAAATAACTGTAGAGATGGATATCTAGGGCCTTTTTATTTATAACCCGTAGAATCAACTTCTGAGGTTCAATCACTTGCTTGGTGCATCCACCCCAAGCAATCGGTCCATGTATTAAAAGGCTCTGAAAAATTTCCATGTAAACCGATTTCAGTAGGTTTTTCGGCAGTTAGGCTCCTGGTGGCTCGTGCTAACAACAATTTGATAGTTATGGGGGTTCCAAACCTTCAATATAGTTCCTGTGGGACGGCTTCAGAAGTTAAAAAAAAACATTCTACTCCAAAACCTTTCTCAATAATCGCGAAAGCTTCTGATTAGATTTTGGAGGTCGATTTGGCTTCTAAGCAGTATCATTTTCGTGAAAGTCTCCGATGAAATCCATAGCATAGGTCGGTGAAATCCATAGCAGTTCGTTTATGTTTATTATTATTTGGGATTATTTTATCGATTCTTTTCTGTTTATTTATTCTAAGATATCGAAATTTACTAAATAAAATGTGACTTTAGATCTTTCCCTAACTATTCGTACAACAATTAAAGTAACATTATTTATAATTATACCTTTTGTTTTGATTATGCGATAAGATATTTAGGGTTGGTACACCTCTTTAAGTTGTAGAAATAATACATAAAGTAATTATTATAGATTTTTTCGGTATAAAAAACACAAATGGTAAACTCCTTAATTTGATTAAAACATTCCAAAACAAAGGAAACGTATGCAATTTCGCTTCTGTTTACATAGTTACATAACTGGTGAACGACAAACATACTATTCACTAATCTAATAAAGCTTATTCGCGTATTACGTAATGTACGGTTTGAGTTTGTAAACGGAATGCGACTGAAGCGTAGGAAGCGTAGTGCAAATAGCATGGATACCTTGTGTACGTAGCATTGGCGGCTACATTTCTCATAGTACAGGAAACTCAATAACACACAACTAGCACGAGATGAGACGAAACGAAACTTAAAGGTGTCTCGTCCGGACTCGTATAAAATCAGTGTCGTCTCAAAAAATCGAGAAGAGATCGCTATCAATCTCGAACGAGACTCTGAAAAGTCTCGACAGGACTTGAAGGGCAATCCATTAATTGGATAAGTACTTAGTGTCCATCCATATTTTAGTATTTTTTTCTGTTTTCCCGGAAAGTTGTTTTAATATTCGGTGCATGTTTCATGTCTAGTTTCTTCTATCTATTTTTCTAAATAGACATTTTTATTTTAAAAACTATGGTGCGGTTTTGATATCCTGAAAATTTTGTTAATTGTTACACATAACGATACGCGTGTTTGAAGCGTATGGTCATACTATTGAGGTAAATTCTTTCCAAAAACATTAATATTATAGAAAAAAATGAAATCGCCGTTGCAATAAAGCTCTGGATAAGGCCAGCAGGACAAAGGTCGCCACCTCGCCTGGTCTGTTTGCATATTTTTTATTAAAATCATGACGACGAATCATAAGGATAGATTACTTTCAATTGCGAAAACAGTATTAATTGGGCGAAATAGGGCATCGTCGGGGCCGTTAAATAGCTCATTTTGTCGTTTAGTACTCAGGCTGAGAACTAGATATATTTTGGTCGAATGATTGGCGAAAATCTCGCTCAGTCTTGTTGATTATACTCCCGTATTCTCTTGAGTCTCGCTTTTCAAAGTCTCGTCTCTTCCCGTTAGTGTCGAGAAGGGACTAAGCCTCAGTCTCGTGTCGAATTTTCAAGACGAGACAAATGGGACTCGATACTAGACTCGTTTCTTGCGCATTAAAGGTCTAACTTCAACAGAAGTACCTTAAAGGTCTAACTTCAATAGAAACCTCAAGAGAAGTTCCTCGTAAATGTATTGGTACTGAATCTTGGGATTTGGACCTCGTAATTTTTTCACTACTAAAAACTGCGTTTACAGAGAAATACCAAATCCAAAACTATTAAAAAATTAAAAAACTAACTTGTTGATCCTGCTATTATTGAGATGTCATCATAATTACGAACAATAATATCTTATATTCTAAGTATAAGAAAATCATAATTTAATTTTATTCATTGCTACTTGCTTAAAAATTTGTGTTTTGTAGATGTCTGCATGGATCATATTTTTTAAAGTTAACAATAAAGCAATGCATTATATTGACGATCTAATTTGTAACAAAAAGTCTCTAAGTATTACGACATGAATTATAATGATTTCCTAATTAAATTCATTTCATCTATAATTCTACACAAACCACAGGATTTTATTGTTACCTGGCCTATTTTTCTCTTTCTTCCTTACTCTACTCTTTCTGTTTTATGTATTCGACGGACTTGAAAAAAGGAATTGTTCCTTGATAATAATAGTACAATAAAGGGAGCATCTGGTTTTGTTTGACTGTATCTTAAAGTCGTGCTTATAAAATTCATCAAATAAAAATATTATTAAAAATTATGTAGTTGTATTGCCTCTTGTCGTAAAGTTGCCAAATTGTTTACGTTAACCGAAAAACCTTTTATTTGATTTCACTAATTATGTATATTAGAACAGCTGATCGTATCCAACTTTATCTGGATGGATGTATAATAATTTAATTTTGTCGTTTAGTTGAAGGCTCCTAAATTATGAGTTCGTGTTTCTAAAAGCTTTACATTAGGGCAGTAAATATCAACAGTTGATTCGAAGGTGCTTACTAGTTACAAATCTCTGCATTTGAATTGAGGCTTATGGAAGTGAATAAATAGATATAATAGATTAGATTTATTTCAAAAAAATTCAGATGATATCATAATGCCCTAAACATATTTCGTTTAATTCTACGATTACATGTGTCTGTATGGGATGAAATGAAAGGATTTTCCTTACAATGGATATCACATAATTCTAGATAACAACAACCAACAATACTATGATAAATGATCTGAAACACATACGCAAACGATACGCGAACCACTGAGACAAGTTTCCTTCCTCTATTATATTATTTGTAGCTGGCCGCATTTCGGAGCATAGAAATCTACAATACATTTTCTGTTAGAATAAAAAAGAGGTTTTCAAGATAAGGATGTCGACATATTTGCATAATATGCTAAATTTCTAGAGAGAATTTGTTGGTGATGCTTAAAATATGCTCCCCACATTTTTGTCATACTCAATCATATTGTGAATAACAAAAAATAATTTCCTGCCAATGAAATAACGTCTTCAACTATCATGACAATTGACAAAACAAACGGTAAATTAAAAAGTTAGAAAAGTTTAGTGTATCTGTATGTCATTAAAGGTAAATTTATTATTTCATTTATATTATAAACTAGATGACCGGTGAAGTTCGTACCACCTATATTTGATTTGATTGTAATTTCATAAGCGTTTATTAATCCTAATCAACCTTCCAAATCCAATTCATTGAAATCTATAATATTGACCGCATCATGTATGGTTTGAATTTCGTATGGTTATTAAATGAAAGTCGTTTGTAATTAAAATAAATTCAATGTTTTTAATTTACATAATGAAATATAAATGCAGTTTATATTCAACACAAAAAAAATCTGGTAAACTATATTTTTCGTTTTGTTTTCCGGCGCGTAAATAAACAAAAATGGTGGCTTTCCGACCCGCTAACACGGGACATACAGTTGTCCGTGAGCGAAATACGGAAGTTCCAAGTTAATTCCGCAAACTTCCAACACGCGTGATTTGTCATCGTAAAGGCCAGACGCACGGGGAATTGCAGCCATTTAAAATCGAATGGCAAATCCGTTGATTGATGTTGATTGTCGAGGCTGATTAATGTTATGCAGCATGATGTTCGCAATATTCGATTTTGTTGCAAAAACACTCGCATGTTAGTCGTCAATCAGAGTGTCTTCACATGTTTTAAGCACGCGTTTAGTTCATCACATATAGTTGAACGTGGAATAACTGGAAGAGTCTGACGAAAATTACTGGAAACATAATCATGGCTCCACCAAAAAAATGTTGATAGTCACGAAGAGCTTTCAACGTTATTGTGTGGCATCGTGCATTCGCCCTAAACGATCAATTTGCATACCCGTAGAACCTGCGCCATATCGATGTTTTCGGCGATGTTGCAAGCTGGTGTGTCGTTGATTTGCATGTTCAGTGGCATTTTCAACGTAGAATGTGCAGTTCGTCCGCCTTCTAACAAAGTCGCTGCTATTCCAGACGAAGCCAATGCTGGGGCAACTTCATTCTGCGATCGAATCCTCACCAAAAATAAGAACGTTTTTCCAGTCCCTTCGGGAGCATCCAGGAAGTAAATTCCACCAGTTCCTTTGTTCACAGCATCTATCAACAATTCGTATGCAGTATTTTGTTGTTGATTCAAATGCGAATTATTAAAATTTGTACGAACAGCTTATGCTAATGATTCGAGGTCGTAGTGTTGTTCTCTTTGTAAGTTGTGGTTAA
Organism: Micropterix aruncella; assembly: GCA_944548615.1. Taxonomy (NCBI): domain Eukaryota; kingdom Metazoa; phylum Arthropoda; class Insecta; order Lepidoptera; family Micropterigidae; genus Micropterix; species Micropterix aruncella. The sequence continues at coordinate 37,683 of CALYMY010000292.1, forward strand.
ATGAATCGTGCATTGAACGATTGGGTGATATCATGCCCAAATACGACAACACTGTATTCTCTATTACTAAACACATGTCTTATAATATAAGACCTTATATTATATATAATATAATATAATGACCAATGTCTCATTGAAAATTTCTGCAGGCATTTGCAATGTCGGATATAAAGTTTGGCTACACTCACGATCCAAAACATCACATATATCATCCCTATATCTGACCCACAAATTGCTTAAATTCGAAGGAAAAGACGTGGATATGATAATCGCAAACAATGTGCAAGTATTATGCGGTGATGAAGATACGACGGAATATTTGATCATATTATTCCAATGAGAATCGTTCTCGAGCAACTGTAAGAGTTGACACACCTCGCTGACAGTATGTCTTCCACAGATGGCCATTAACGGTTATCAGTTTTTTGAATCGACGTCGGACCGCGAACATTCACCACCAATAATCGAGACTGTAACATTTGTCGTTATATGGATAAACATCGTAGATTAGATCCAGAGCGTATGAAGCAAATACATTTGGATGTCCTTCAAATAATGTTCCTTGTTTCCGATGCTGAAACGATTTCTATGATACGTTCTATGTGTAGTAGCGTGGCATTTCAGCATAAAACAAAGTGCGAGCGAAAGAATCAGCTTAACAAACTGAGAAGAGACTTGTCAATGTTGCCATCGGGGGCCGTGCCGCTCTATCCACTGCGTTCTACACTCGTTTTCCGTCTTCCAGAATTACTTCCAAATGTACAACTTTAGATTGTCATTCCTATATCGCAAAGAAAAAGATGCACCAAATCGCCTCGTTGCTGCTGACATAGCGACACATCTGATACTGAGATACTTCTTCGTTTGAATTCCTTACCCTGAAAACAGCCATATCGCTGATTTTCTTTGACGTATGCAATTGCATATGTAATTTATCGACTTGACGAAGTTGCAGTATTCCACATTGATTTGCGCCTCAAAAGCCTTGGACAATATGGCACAATCCAACGATTGTCCACATTTACATCTTGCCTTTTGACCTTCACAACTGCAGATTGCCCATTGTCCGCAACTGATCGGCGACGATACAATGGGTATCCGTCCTTGCCTGTCATTGAGTTAGAAATCAGATCTCTTGGGTATCGTTTGGAATACTTACCATCGAGCATACAGGGCGAGACGTTGTTAAAAACGAGGTCCATAGATTATATTCTTAGGCACCACTGAAGGCAATTTCGGATTAACAGCTTCATCTTGTATTTCGGCCGAGATGATGGACTCATCTCATATCAGTGCGGTTTGCACTTGAAGTAATTTGACTGACTTCGTCGACCTATGTTTTCTCTTCTTCTCGATATTGTAATGGACACTGTAAAACCACACGGAACTGTTTTCACACTCACTCAAATCGGTCGATATTTCCACGACGTCTTTACAGTATTGAAATCACCAAACTAAGTCCAAATTCGTGGTTATATCTAAGCCTGCAAAATCTATTACCTAGAATGGCTGGTCAGAATGAATATTCGCAAAATGCAATTAAATTCGCTTCAACAAAATCTATCCTTAAAATCCACTAACATTTTAAAATAAAACGATGTCGTAAGTAATAAAAAATAATTATAATTTAATAACCATTTCACACAATCGCACGGAATGAATAACAGTTATGGATGGTGCAACTGTCAAACAATAGCATCGCCTTGATCGCCAACTATTGACACTAACAACAAGTGGCCCTTTTCCGAAAATGACCAATTTCGATTTTTTTCGATTTTCAGTTGTTTTTTTTAGTTTTCCTAAATATTTTTTTTTGTAGACCACTTCTGAATCAAGGCGAACAAAACAAAAAAAATATTATTGAAATCGGTTGACTCATTTCCGAGATCTTGCGAGACTAACGCACGGCGATTTATATTTATATATGTAGATATATAGATAGATAGATATTTTTTGGCGATGAATAATTGAATGTTAAAAATTCAAAATATAATGTATCTTAAAACCATACGACATAAACATATTCATTGCCCGTACCTATATATACCAATAACTACTTTTATCGATTGAAATATTAAAGTGTTACCATTGATTATATGCTATTTGGCAGCCTTTCTGTGCCGGCGAAATGCAAGTGGCGCCGATAGCATTGGCGACCAAACTAATAGCATTTTTTATGGCTATCTATAATAACATTGACAATGAATGTTTTTTTATAAAGGATTGATTGACAAAAACCCGATAATTTAAATAATGATAACAATAATAACAAACAATTATTAGTGCCATCTATCGCCTGTGTTATATTTATAGGCTAATTATGTTATAGAAATAAACCGGACAGATAGAATGGCATCTATGAGTCTATCTTAACATTAAAATGCGCGTATTTAAACCTGTATACATTTTTTAAAAATACATCTTTATGTAAATATTATTAAAATATTAAGAGCTCTCATTTAAAAATTCGGTGGCTATTGAATTATTATTTTATACCATACTAGCTGACCCGTGCCCACTTCGTTGGGCGGTAAACATTTTTACTTGTGATAAAATTATGAGTGTGGTTCGGTTAGTACTGAGTGCTATAATTTATTACCTCACTGCCAAAAGGAGGGTTATATTTTTACTGCATATGTATGTATGTATTTACATGCCAATTTGGCTATATCGCCGGGTTTCAAATGAGTGAACCAAATGATTATGATTGAATAAATTATGTTTATTTTAATTGTTCAAAACTTCTCTGTATACTATTTTAGATGTAATGTTATTATTTGGTACCAAAATATATTGTCCTTCAGGAGTTTCAACCCGAGATACGGTCGCGGTTCCATACCTATGTATTTAACCATTAATGCAGTAAAAAGGAAATTATATGCAGTAAAAGGGAAAAGTCTTTTGTTTTAAACACTTGAGACTATAAATTTACTTATTTTGATAAGAATTCATAATTGTTGATTATATGACCAATAAACATGACCTAACGATTTATTTATTTTTTTAATATGAAAAACAACTTTTTGTGACTTAAATATAAAGGCGTATGCTGTCGCTGACTTTTTTATAGGCATTATTAATCTCTACAACTTTTCCCTAGAAATCAATCATATATCTCTCATCGCTAAGGCAGCATTCGTAAGAAATGTTTTCATTAGACCGTTTTTTTCTCCTAATTACTTTGCAAATCCGACTACCACGTAAGTCTTTTTATTTTTCGAATTAATATATAGCCTATAACACTCACAACTAACGTAGCTTTCTACTGCTAAAAGAATTTTCAAAATCAGTTCAGTAGATCCAGAGATTACTCCCTACAACCTCACAAACTTTACCTCTTTATAATATTAGTATAGATAAGCATGTTTACAGCTACATCAACAGTTCTTCGCCACACTGTTAAGTAAGTCACCATATTAAATATAATAATACTTTCAGCAACTATGACTGCCATCTAAACGTAGTGATTCGTAGTAAACTACTGGTTTCCAAATGGTAGTAGATCATCGAACAATCTAATACGCTATATTATAATCAATGCTATTACAAAGTCGAATCGTACAAGTCCTTACAAAGCCCTAAGCCGCACTAAGCTGTGCTCCGTTTGTATGGCAGTTTCTAATAAAATCTTGCGATTGCGATTTCTTATTTTATGCATCCATTCGAAGGATCCCCCTTCCCTCTAACCACCCCCTCCTCCGCCCTTTATTGCTGAATAATACAAAAGGCCGTAACCATTTTTAAAATCGATGAATGCGTTTAAAAGTTATTACCATTTAAGCTTTCAATTATATGCTATTAGTTAATATGTTCTCCACTACGGGGTAGATACATATTTTTCGTTTGTGTGAGGTGGCTAAGTGAACGGGATACATACATATGTTTCGGTATTTTTTCGGGTATTTTTAAATTGTAGACATGCCTCAGTTCAGTCAGTTTGGTAGCCTGCGCTAATTATCAGAAAACAACATTTTTACTCAATATCTCCACCTTTTCGAGCATGACCGTCGCCTATTTTAGACCGACAGGCTTGAAGTTCAAAGTTACCGATCGCGATGTCATGGTTCCTTCTTGAGTTTACGTTGTTTTGGGCCGCGGCGTCACTGTTATTAGGCGGTAGATATTCTGGCTAACGTGTTTCGGTTTATGCACATTAAATGTGTGCATTGCGTAATCGAATGATCCGTCCCCTCTCTGTTTTAGACGCAGGAAACTCAGCTAGCAAACAGGGCTCGCCGTAGTTTACTGCGCCAGACGCTGAATAGCTATGGATTGATGCTATATATATAGATATAGTATTATAATATATATATAATATATATATATATATAGTATTATATATAGTATATATATATATATATATATATATATATATATATATATATATATATATATATATATATATATATATATATATATATATATATATATATATTACTATATATATATATAATATATATATATATATATATATATATATATATATAGTATATATATATATATATATATTTATATATATATATATATATATATATATATATAATATATATATATATTATAATATATATATATAGTATATATATATATATATATTATATATATATATATATATAGTATATATATATATATATATATATAGTATATATATATATATATTATATATATATATATATATATATTATATATATATATATATATACTATATATATATATATTATATATATATATGTATATATATATATATATATATTATTATATATATGTATATATATATAGTATATATATATACTATATATATATATATATATATAATATACTATATATATATATATATATATATATATATATATATATATACTACATATATATATACATATATATATATAATATATACTATATATATATATATATATATATACTATATATATATATTATATATATATATAATATATATATATATATATATACTATATATATATATATATATATATATATATATATATACATATATATATATATAAATATATAAAATAAAAAAATTACACCGTGGATTACTGATGGACTCCTCTTTTGTATTCACAGGCGTGATAAAATGCACGCAGCGTTAAGAAAAACACCGGACAATGCAATGCTGAGGCAGAAATACACTCGTTATCGAAATTTATGTAATAAAATTATTAAATTGACTAAGCAGCAATACTTAAAAAACAAATAACTGACTCAGCCGGGGACCCACGAAAAATCTGGATAAATATAAAAGAAGCGGCGAATTGTAAAAATAGAAAGGATGTAAATTTAAATAGTATTAAAATTGACAATCAAATTATTACCAATGAAAGATAATCCTGAAAAGTTACTAAATTGTACAAATAGTCACTTTTGTAATGTTGGCTCCAAATTAGCAGAAAAGTTTCGTGGGATAAATAGTTCTGTAATTACTGACCTAAGTAAATCTGATACGTTACCTGTGTCCATGTACCTAACGCCCTACAAATAGAGACGAAGTTAAGAAAGTAATAGGCAGCCTTAAAAATAGGTCAGCGGTGGGGGATGATGGGGTCGGGACATGCGTATTTAAACTAGCTGAAAACCTATCTCAGCCAGCCTATTGCTTTTATCATTAATGTGACTTTTAAAGCGGATTTTTTCCTGACAAATTAAAAATTGCCAAAGTAATTCCAATACATAAAGGGGGAGATAAGCAGGACCTCAATAACTATCGACCTATCTCCATTTTAAACACGATCTCCAAAATCTTCGAGAAAGTTGCAAAGGCGAGGCTCTATAAATTTTTAATTGAAAATAAAAGACTCTCAGACAATCAGTTCGGTTTTAGGGAAGGTTTAGGGACAACAGACGCTATAGCAGCCTTAACTGAATTTATAGTCAAAACGGTGGATAAAGGAGACAAGTGTCTAGGAGTTTTCCTTGACCTTGCAAAGGCTTTTGACTCCGTTCCTCATAATATATTATTATGCAAACTGAGCAGTGTAGGAATTAACTATACAAGTCTTAAATGGTTTGATAGTTACCTATCCAACAGGGTACAAAGTGTCACCATCCAGGGCCTCCAGAGTAAAAGCCAGCATCTCACGTATGGTGTGCCACAGGGTAGCGTTTTGGGACCCCATTTTATTCCTCGTCTACATAAATGACCTATGTCAGTTACCAGTAGGTAAAATCATCACATATGCCGATGACACTGTTATACTATTCAAGGGTTCAAACTGGGATTACACATTTGAGAAAGCAAACGAGGGCATGGAAATTGTTAAAAATTGGCTAGGAAACTTTATGTTGACGCTTAATGTTGGCAAAACCAAATACATGCCATTTAGTATAACAACCAGAGGTCAACCCACTACTAATAAAACTATTGTAATACACGAGTGCGATAGCGTAGAGTCTTGTAACTGTCAGCCTATACAAAGAGAAATATCTTGGAAATATCTAGGCATCACCCTAGATTGCTTTCTCCGTTGGGATTCTCATATACATAACGTGGCTACGAAGGTGCGAATCCTTGGATATGTTTTCAAAGAACTGAGGAATATTCTGGATTCCAAAACGCTAAAAACTGTTTATTATGCTTTATGTGAATCGCTTATTACTTACGGCATAATTGGATGGGGTGGGATGTGGTAAAACCCTGCTAGAGCCATTGCAAGTTGCGCAGAAATTTATATTAAAAATTATTCTACGTAGACCATATCGCCATCCCACTAATGAACTTTATAAGGAAGCTAAAGTTCTTGACTGTAGGCAACTTTTTCTAAAACTTCCCTCTTAAGGCTATTTTTGGACAGTAACTCAAATTTAGGAATAATTCAGAACCGGCGACCAACGAGACAAGTTTTAGAAAATAGCTCAATAATACCCAGAAGGAAAACATCATTTGGACAAAGACATTACTCTTTCATTGCGCCGAGATTTTACAATCTGATCAATATGGAAATAAAAATGAACTTGACATTTAGGGAATTCAAAAATAAACTAAAGAAATGGTTATCGAATCATGACAGACTAACCCATACATCAAATGTTAGAAATAATAGTATAATAAAACTTAGGTGCACAAATTATTAACATATTTTTAAACATATATGTTAAGTATATTTTAACATTGAACTAACTACCAAAAATTATTTGACTTTGACAATGAAGTATACTTTTTAGACTAGGTAATTTTATATTAATAAATATTAATGACCGTTTCTTCCTTTTCTCACATATAACTTTATTTATTTTATTTAATCGAATTTTATATGATATTTATTGCCGATTAAATAATGGAATTGCATTTTATTTATTATATTATCTTTAAATATTTTTTTATTATTATTATTTTTTTTATTTTATTCTGAAGACCACATTTTAGGGCAATTTAGTGTCATTAGCTTTTTACTAAAACTTGTATATTTGTAAGCAACCAAGCAATCAAGCAAACTTGATTGTAATATTGGAGTCCTGTCCACCCTAGAACGGGCTAGTCCCAGTTGGGTGACAGAAACAAATAAGCAAAAGGTTAAGGTTTTTGCCATTCGGTTCCTGTTATTTTTATAAGCTAATCAATGTTTCATAGTAATTAATTCTTAAATAAATAAAATAAATAATATATATATATATAAATATATATATATAGTATATATATATATATATATATATATATATATATATATATATATATATATATATATATACTATATAATATATATATATATATATATATATATATATATATATTATATATATATATATATATATATATATATATATATATATATATATATATATATATATATATATATATATAATATATATATATATATATATATATATATATATATATATATATGATATATATATATATATATATATGTATATATATATATATATATATATATATATATATATATATATATATATATATATATATATATATATATATATATATATATATATATATATA
>CALYMY010000293.1:2500-7500 GCA_944548615.1 Micropterix aruncella
AAAAATGAGAAATCGACGACGAAAAGATTATCAATAGCTAAAGTAGCGACAGAATTCTATAAAAGTTTATATACAGAGACTGACAAAACAATACCAATAGAGACGGAGAAGGATGATTACGAAGAAGAAATACCATACATATTAGAGACCGAAGTCCTAAGAGCCATAAATACACAAAAAAATGTAAAAGCACCTGGAGACGACAACATCTCAAACGAACTACTGAAAGAATCCCTAACCGTAACATCCAAACAGGTGACACATCTATTTAATGAAATAATGGCTACTGAACAATTACCAACCCAATGGACGAAGTCCACTATTGTCCTGATACATAAAAAAGGAGACAAAAATGAAATAAACAATTACAGACGCATATGTCTAATGCCCAATCTATATAAAGCGTTTTCTAAAATAATACTTGGCCGAATAATGAAACACCTAGAACAAAATCAGCCAAGAGAACAAGCGGGATTTCGCGCCGATTATTCTACAATCGATGATATACATGTTGTGAAACAAGTCATCGAAAACTTAACGAATACGGTCAACGCTACTACATGGCATTCGTCGATTACAATAAAGCTTTTGATTCTTTGAATCATAACTATATCTGGAAAACGCTGAAAAACCAGGGCGTAGAAAGTAAATAATAAGAATAATAAAGAAATCTATAAAAATACCACAGCAACGGTCCGACTGGAACAACAAGGAGAAGAGTTTAGTATACAGAAAGGCGTCAGGCAAGGCGATCCACTTTCTCCAAAACTTTTTACGGCAGTGTTAGAAAACATATTCAGAAATATAAACTGGGAAGATTTTGGAATAAACATTAACGGATTAAACATAAATCGCCTAAGATTCGCCGACGACATTGTGATATTCGCTGAGAGACCAGACATATTACAAATTATGTTACAACAACTAGGTTACGAAAGCAGAAAAGCAGGTCTATCCATGAATCCAACGAAAACCAAAGTAATGATGAATGCAATAAAGGAAGACATAGAAATAGGACAAGAAATTATCGAATATGTAGATGAATATATATATTTAAGACAGATAATATCAATAAAAGACCAATACTCAAAAGAAATCGATAGAAGAATAAGCAACACTTGAAAACGGTACTGGTCACTAAAAGAGATAGTTAAAAATGAAACGATACCAATGTCAATAAAAAGTAAACTTTATATACATTCATTCTCCCATGTCTTACTTACGGGTGTCAAACTTGGCCTGCCACGAACAAAAACAACCATAAACTTATAGTATGCCAACGAAACATGGAGCGAAGCATGCTGAACATAAGGCTACAGGACAGGTGGACGACCTCAAAAATAAGGAAAACAACAAAGGTGAACGATGTTTTTAAACAAAATTAGAAAACTAAAATGGAACTGGACTGGTCACATCATGAGACAAAACCAAAGAAAAATGACGAAGGACGTAATGGAATGGTATCCTAGAAATGGGAAAAGACAAAAAGGACGTCAAATTAAAAGATGGGAAGATGACATATTATTATATATATATATATATATATATATATATATATATATATATATATATATATATATATATATATATATATATATATATATATATATATATATATATATATATATATATATATATATATATATATATATATATATATATATATATATATATATATATATATATATATATATATATATATATATATATATATATATATATATATATATATATATATATATATATATATATATATATATATATATATATATATATATATATATATATATATATATATATATATATATATATATATGATGTTTTTATTTAAAATAAAATTAGTAAAAGCTACTTAAAAAGTAGCGAAGGAAATCCCAGCTTGTATTGGGAAATGCTTATGTTTGAATGAGATATACTTACGGATGTGCACGACTTTCGACGGTGCAATGTAAGTTTAAAGGTCCTTTTGCAGTCGACTAACGATCACTATTCATCCATATATCTCATAAATAGGGCTTATCCTTATGCAACACAAAATGCCTTCAATTGAGACGAATTAAGCGAAAAAATTAAAAATTAAAATATTGATCACTTCGGCAAAGCCGCTTTATAAATGAAAGTGACATTACGAAATAATTCAAATTTCGAATGCTACCAACATTTTAAATATGATACAATTGGCTGAGTTTGTTATTAACGAGCCATTAAATCGAAATAAAAATAAAAAAACCTTCATATGCTCAATGAAATGAAAGAAGAAACTTCAATCTTAATTTCTGGCAGAGAAGTTTATAATAAAGATTGTATAATGTTATCAAAATAGGGTAAACCTATATAAAATTGTATAATATTAAAAAATTGTAAAGAAACATTGTAGAAAACAGTATAATATTGTTATATTTGATAAGGTTTGTATATCAAATATGTTATATATTACAAACCTTATTACAAATTTTATTAATATTATTATATTATTAAGTTTTTTGTAAAATCTTTTTAAAGTATTTGTTTGTAAGATGATGCTTAGGCGTAAGAAATAAAAATAATAAGAGCTACTCACTTAGCTGCGAAAGATTTTCCGCTGGATTGGGTGGATAACCATACGATGTTAGGTCTGGATTAGCAATTGTCTGAGTCCTAGCCACCATCTGACCGAAGGATAAGCGGACGGAATCTTTCGACGGGATTTAATCCTCTCTTTGCCGCAGCTTCCCCCCCCCCCCACCCCCTAGCTCGTATCTGAGCTCCTAGCCATCCACTGCTTTTGTGACGTCACAGCTGCCTACGCTTGTCCACGCTGCTACGACAAAGTCCGAAGGTGGGCGGTAAGGATTAACCTTTCGATTTGATATTAGTAAAATTGCGTTTCGTGTGACGTTTTCGTGTGACGAAGAAATGTCACGTAGGAGAAATATTGTTAGCTGTATTTACGGAGAAATGCATCGGCGTTTCATTGACTCCTTGTAGGGACTTTAAAAGCGCAAATCGCGTCTCATTTCCTAAGGATATCCAACCAAAGACGAAACTGAAAACTCTTCCCATGTTTGATTAAAATTGTATTTTTTTGTATCTATGCTAATTCAAACTATGGTTGGCAACCAGGCGTGAAGTGTGTATGTCCTAGGAGTGAAATGTTAAGATTGACGGATTCAACACAGTTTCTAAGTTGAGAGCTCCTATCGTCGTCTGAGGCTAAGCAAGTGTTAAAGTGCCCCATAAAATTACCGCCGGTATATCACCTCTCCTTTACTGCAAGGATATCATCACCTCTCCTTTTCTGCTTGTTTACTATCTCCATCTCTAAAAAATTGTCATTTAAATGCCACATATATGCCGACGACGTTCAACTCTATGCTAGCTTCGCTCCCATGATCGCTCCTCACGCAGCCAGTGCTATAACCGCATTAGACTCCGATTTAAATTCGATAGCGGTGTGATCTCGTAACCATAGCCTGCTTCTTCGTCAAAAACCCAAGCAATCGTCATCGGAAGTTGCTCAGTCATTGGCAAGTACAAAAATAATCTCCCTCCTATCAATATCGACAACGTCGTTGTCCCTTACAGCAGTACTATGAAAGACCTGGGCCTGCTCATTTGTAAAAACTTATCTTGGCATCGTCAAGTAAGTGAGGTCAGTCGTAGAGTCTTTGCAAGTCTCCATTATTTTAAACGGTTTCAGAATCTCTTACCTCTTTATAGTAAACGCTAAATGGCACAATCTTTTCTTTTACCGATAATTAACTACGCTGATGTGGCCTACTTAGATGCGAATGAAGAACTACTCGATAAGCTAGATAGTATTCAAAACGCGTGTATTCGCTTTTTTTAGTCCCTGAAGAAGTTTGATCACATATCGACCTTTCACAGGCAAATAGAGTGGCTTCCCATTAGACGATGTCGGGATTTTCACATACCCTACTCTTTCGTGTACCACAGTCAAACAGGCATACTTATTTGTATAATCAATGGTCACCGCTTTCATCCCATGGCCTTCCATTGCGCTCTCAGGAAAATCTATTACTGGCTATACCTCAGCATTCATCAACTTTCATGTTCAGGTCTTTCGCAGTGCAGGCAGCCCGACTCTGGAATTCCCTGCCTTTGCCCATAAGACAACTTTAAAACCTGAGCGGGTTTGAAAAAATTCTAAAGAGAAATTTACTCAACTCGTCAAAACCCCTCCCCTCCTGCCTCCTTTGCTTGTCCATATATTCCATTTCTCCCTTCGATATCTAGTTGAGATATGTTACTAATTACTGTTTTATATTCTTTATGATGACTATTTTATTTTATTTTTTTATTTATTTAAGAATTAATTACTATAAAACATTGTTTTTGTTTATAAAAATAACAGGAACCGAATGGCAAAACCTTAACCTTTTGCTTATTTGATTCTGTCACCCAACTGGGACTAGTCCGTTCTAAGGATGGACAGGACTCTAATTTTACAATAAATTATGTAAAAGTTTTATTAAAATGCTCATTAAACTAAATTGCCCTAAAATATGGTCCTCAAAAAAAAGAGACAATCAAATAGAGTGAGACAAACAGAATTAACATAAAACTAAAGTAAACTTAAGTGTATTCATTTACGACTCCTTTTATACATCAATTTGCCCACATAAACCTTTAGTCATATTGAAAGTGGCCTGGTCTCCTGTTTCTGATGCTGTGTGAAGACCAGGTATCCAACCTTAAGTCAATTTTTACGTCAGTCGGACAGAGAGCAAATAAACACAAATATCAATATTTAAAATAGTTATTATCTAGAAGTTAAATTGTATACAGAGGCGACTTACCATAGTAGGTGATGCGAGTCACGAGAGTGACTAAAGAAAGTGTGACTAAAGAGTGATTTTATACATAAAATATGGCTACTTATATACCCAACATTATGACGTTGAAATGTTCAATAGTACGTAAGAATATACGGTTCGTGGAATGAAAGACAAAATATTTTTTTTTGCTGATGTGGAAAGACACGATTACAATTCCCGTAA
>CALYMY010000293.1:10000-45640 GCA_944548615.1 Micropterix aruncella
CCGAATAGCCCTTATTTTTAGCCACCGCGCCATCGCTGATGCGGCCTCTTAAGACAGTAACCGCCCCCAAGCTTTTCTTCCGGCTACTTTTACCGTAATTTTAGTACTCTTCCAAATTACGAGGCCTCGGCCGCAAAAGGACGCAAAGATAAATCAACTTTTTTTCTCTCTCCTCTACGCAAATTGCAAACAAAGAAGTGTCGGCGGGGGCCGTGGCGTCGTCGCGACGCCCGCGCCTAGGTGCGGGCGTCCCTTTTTCCCCTCCAAAAATCCATCCCAATTCGAAAAGTGTAATGGAAACGGGCCACATTTAGCATTATTTATAAGTCTTTCGCCATAATTCGCGGGGGCAATTTTCCATGAGGATCCGCTCATCTCTTTTCCGCAATCTTTTGTCTCCGCTTTCACTGACTGCCGACCTACCCACGCCTCCCCAGCAACACCCACTTCTTCCCCCGGAGAGGGGTGAGTGGCAGAGGGAGAGTGCGGTTTACAAGCGCTTAGTTCGTGTGGAAGCTTCATCTGGCTAAACAAGTGCAACTGGTTGGTGTGATTTTCCACATACAACTTGTTAAATAAATACACAAAAAGTCGGTCCTATCACCCCAACAATTTCCCGGCGAGTAACAGAATAATTTCATAAATTAAATCGATGAGAGCCATCTCTTGGCCGGCAGACAAACCGGTTAGGTCTCGTTGCAATTGCCTCGGGAGGTGCCGTTCATTTCTCGGCTAGCCTTGAGCGGCTCGGCGTTAATATTTGATTAAAGAACATGCCGGAATTCGAATATGTATTATAAGCGTAACTTGTATATGAGTTATTAAAACCAACATTTTACAGTGTGATTTCGGCGCAACAAGGCATCTGTGTACCAAATTTCAAGTATCTATGTCCAATATTTCAAGATTTTAACTTGACTAGTGGAGCGACTTCAACCACAATCTGTACAACTCTTTCCATGATCAAATAATGCCTGCATACCAAAATTTAAGGTCAATCGGATGAAGCATTTGGGCACGTCGTGGAGGAATACACACAGACACACAGACATACAGACTGACTTCCATCTAGAAATGGTCAAAATCGTCGCAGGGGGGCTCAATATGCATATTTCCGTCTTCATTTTTTTTAAATGCGCATTCACAATATATTCCCTCCTCGTTGGTTGTTGGGCCGGGAAAGCAAAATGTGACGAAACACACAAAAATACCAAATATCATAGCACTATTAAACTCTGATAGTACAGGTTCTCTCAAAACGCCTTAAAACGCGTTTCAAGAGTAGTCGGTAGCGGAGGGAGGGCAGCGGCGCTCGCGTAAACTTTTAGTTGCCATTAGCTTTGTTTCCAGCATCAGCAGCATCATCAAGTCTCCTATAAACGATATTCCTTTAGTAGAGAGAAAATATTCCAGTCATTTCGATAAGAACCAAAAATCTGTCGTGAAATTCGCCTCATAACAACAACGTGACGCATTTACAGCTGCAATAAAAAAAACAATCGGCTTTTTATAAAAAACAGCGATTAATTAGGGTGACTTGATACATTAATTAGGGAACGACCAAATATGCAGAGCTTTCGTTTTATAAATTTTTTGAAAAATATGAGCACTGTTAATAAAAAGGCGATAATTTTTAGCTAATAAAATTGAAAATTCCAAAAAAAAAACATTGTTTATACAAATGTTTATACAAATAAATCTAAATTGCATTCATATTTCAAAACCGATTTTTTTATTCGTGGAATTATTATGCTGTTGACAATTTCTATTTAATTAATGACTAATTCATTAACATTAAGAATGCTGAATGTTTTTTTTAAATTACATTTTAATCAATCTGTGACACTTTGATTAACGAATGTTCATATTGTATATATAATAACAATAATAATAATAAAACGCTTTATTCTTAAGAAAAGGCGAGCTCATATTGTGTATATAATACTACATGCCTGTCTTCTTCTCCGTCGTTCCCTCATTACTGAGGATCGTGGCCACTAGACAACAATTTGCCTACGAGGCTCCTCCACTTCGACCTGTCTTCTGCATGGCGGGTCGCAGATTGTATTGACCCTTTTGTAAATTCTTTGATGAGTTCGTTCCATCTGGCCGGTGATCTGCCTCTGCTTATTCTTCCCTCCACTTTACACCCGGAAAGCATTTTCTACAGATTTTCTGGGTTTCTCCTGCCAACATGACCGAACTGAACTGCAGGACTGCAGGACTTTTCTCATGCATACGGTGGAGAGCCTCACTTGGATGCCGAATTCTTCCAGGACAGATTTGTTGGTGCGGCGTGCTGGCATTTTACGCCAACACCACATCTCCAGTGCATCGATTTTGACATCGATACAAAAAGGGGAGCTTATTGCCACATGGCAATGTCTTACAACTAACCTAAACACAGTGGTACATGCGCGCATTGTGAAAGATTATTACATAGCATACACATCGTCTGCATAACATACAGACAAGTGGAAGAATTTAAAACTAATAATCCCCGAGGGGAGGAAATTAAGAGAGGAAGAGGAGAAAAAAGGAAGAACTGGTTACTTCTTAGAAAGGTAGTAATCCTTAAGGTGAGTCTTAAACGGTGGTAAAGAAGGCGAGTTTTGTATGCTTGCTGGGAGACCGAAAGAATAGGAATAGAAATCACTATTATGACTCGGAATTTTTAGTAAACTGTCAGAGGCTGACCGAAGTACGAGACCGTGGGAACTTAGTGGTTCAAAAAGCTAGTGGAGATAGGATGGTGTTAATTGGGAGAGTACAAGATATAGGAGAGCAAGTATATGAACATTTCTTCTTTGGCGTACTGGCAACCAGTACTGGCTGCCAGTAGTGATTGAATCCTGGTTTTTGCATTGATTTGATGTTTTGTGGAATAGCGTTAAAATATTTAACGCTACTGATCAACTGAACGAAAAATCTGAACTGTAATCACGTGAACGAATTAAATTGTAAGTAATTTTAAATGTATCTAATACCTATGTAGTTTTAAGTTACTACAATCTCTAAAGATTTTTTTTGGAATATATTGGAATACATAAATAGAAGGGTTACGGGGGAAAACAAACAATGTATTTTTTTTGTGAAAATGAGATACTAATGCCATCTTTGGCTTAGTATTCCAAAGAAAGATCATAGTCTGCTCTTAAATGAAGGGAGAAGAAAACGTGTGAAGGGAAAAAAATGATCAAGGTCCACGCGGTGACGATGGACCTTATTGAGCATTCTTTCCCGTAGGTCCAGGTCGCGGCACCCCACCTTTGATGACCTTCCGGTTGACGCTGAGGAGGATTTGTGCTGATCAAGTTCAATGACTTTTTCACGTTTTCCCATTTTTCTGAGGTATAATTTAAGTAAATTGTATTTTTATTAGAAACTCAAGTATTCTTATTACTATATCGTTCTTATATCTAGGGTCGGCGGACCCAAACACATAAGTCAAAATGTCAAGATTTTCAGGAAAGGAATAAAACGTCATATAAAAAAATTATGATGAGAATTTAATCAACATTTTAAGGGAAAACAAAGTTCACACTCACTATTAACTTGTACTTACATATATTTAACATTTAAATTATAAGAACAGCTATTTTAATGACTTATGTGATAAGGGATACTAATGGATCTAAGACTTATGTTAATGAGAACCAGAACATGTTAAAGAAAGTTTGAATAAGATAAATATACATATTTTGTTACTCTTCTTCGCTATCAACTAAATCTGGATCGATATTGGGGATATTATATTTTGTAGGTAAATCTAAATAAAATTTATGAAACACATCAGGTATTAAAGTTAAAAGTGAAATTAAGTCATCTTTTTTTTCGTTAGATATTGGCAAAGGCAATTGTGATATAACTGCAATACTATCTGGTATGGTGCAACCTCGGCGTCTCAAATTTAGTGTGTCAAAATCTGGTTCTTTATCTAAGGAGTCTTTGTATGATATCACTCCAAATTTTTCATCATACCGAAGCCACCGTTTATCCAACCACTTGAATGGTTTGCCTTTGTCATCTTTGTTTCTTAAAACTAAAGGCCCCTTTAGCAATGACGAAAACTCCAGAAAGTCGGTGTTTTTCATTTCAATAACTTGAAATTTTTTACTACTGGATTTGATCAGTTGAATCCAGTCGTGAGGATGATAAATCTGTAATTCAGTCTTCTTTTTTTTCTTTTCAATGATACCATGATCTGTATCCACTTCTAAATGACTATGACCTGGTACCATGAACTTGTGCTCAATAACTTCCAAGCTCAACTTCTGTAAGGCCCAGGTGAACATTGAGCTCACATGCGAATTTCTGTTCTGCCCTCCACAAGTGTCTGAGTAGAATATCACGCGTTTAGTGCCTGCAGGCAGATTCGTCCTGAGATGCATACACAGACATGAAGCGATTTGATTTGCTCCTCGAGCAGCTATTGTTTCATACCAGATATAGCACACTGCTTTCCCTGTCTTATTATCGTGGATAGTCAGATTAAATGTCCACAACTGGCGTTTGTAAAAAGCTACAGATGAGCTTAGTGCAGGAGTTGGTAGACATTGTTGTAAATCAAATGTGTACACTTGTACAGTATTGTCATTTTTATATTTTTCCGTGTCATCTTTCTTCTGTGAGTAAGCTTGATCAGCTGAAATTTTATGTAGGTCGTGTTGTGAAATAAGTTCAGTTTTTTTCTGTTCGTCCTGGGCGAGTTGAATTTGCATTTTAAACTTGTCACATGTATAGCATGTGTCCACACGTGGTTTTTTAAAGCATAATCCTAACTTGTGAAATTCCTGACTGTAAATTTTAATTGACGGCGGATTTGTGGAGTTTTCACAAAATAATTCGTACATTTTATTTATGGTTAAATGGGACGGTAGATACTTTTTAGATGTTGTCTTCCTTGTGTAGTGACTTTCATAGGAAGGAAAAGATAATATGTGATTTCTAATGGCTTCTCTTTTTTCGTTCGGTATTTTGTGTTTTGGTACCCTCTTGCCACGCATATCATCCATTTGAGTACCACCAACTGAAGAACGTTTTTTCAACGCAACAGTTTAATGAAATTGTCGCTTTCGTCTAATGTTTTTAATAAACATCCCCGGCAAACCGGTTCACGCTTGCCATGAATAACAAAAAAATATTTGTAAGTCATCAGGCGAAATTTTTGGCTTTCAGGATCATTGGTGCGTTGCCTTTGAGTAGCTTTTTCTTGGATTTCCATTAACGATGCCATGTACGAAGATCTTTTTTCATATGAGCCCATTTGCCAGTATTCCTCGAACAATGCTTCTCTGTCATTCAAACTTATTCGCTCCTTGCATTTCATGCGACATGAACCAAGTTCTTTTAACATTTTACCGGCAATGGCCTTCCCTTTAAGGGTTTTGTATGATAATCCAGAATTCCTTTTAAGTTTCTTTTCCCTCTTTATAACCCGAATACTTTTCTTAGGTGACTGGACTGGAGTGGCAATCGACGTTCCATTATTCGCCGATTCATCTTCTGAACTTGAAGAAAGACCTCGGTGGCTCGGTTGTTGGTATGGAGGATCTTGAACAGAATCATCGCTTGAAAAATCTATGTCCATAGGCGGCATAAACCCTTCGGAAGAAACCCCTGTCGATGTTGATGGAATGGGTTCTTGATTCACTAACGATTGGCTCGAAGTTAAGGGTTGGCTCGTTGGTTCTTCATTCGACTGACCTTTAACAAATTATAACTGTTCACATCTCACGAATACCGAGTACCTACTTTATACAATAATTCCAAAACTTAATTAAATAAATTAAAGAGCAGCTAAATTGAGTAGGTAGAAACTATACCTAAGTTGTGGAACTTAAGTTTCAAATCATTTTAAGTTAACTGTGGTGATACATACCTTCAATGTTGATGTCTCGTCTCAACGCCAAATCGACGAGTTTTTTTCCTCTGTATGAATCCATCGCAGCATTTATTTCTATACACAACACAATTCTTAGCACGTTACTTCACTTTGGGAATATCAGAACACTACTAACCTTTTTTTAATGTTACCCCAAACATTTCACTAGATTTCAACGCAATAAATAACTTTCGAGCGTGCCACTCAAGTGCAAGGTAATAAATATTATTCTCAAGTGTCTACCCTCTAATCGTCAATCATTAGATAACATGATGCTCTAATCGTACCAAACAACTTAAGTCATAATACGCGAAACAAAAAATAACTCTTCAGCTGATCCTTTCCACATAAGTATAGTTAGGTTATTTATAACGTCGCATGTTTGAAAATAACGTAAAGGTTGATAGAGTACGCTACTTAGAATCAGAAATAACCCGATCTCCGTGACTTATGTGCCTTAGTCGGTCGACGTATCGAAAAATATCTAGTTGTTAGGTGTAAGAAAAAAAAAACGCCTTTTTTTGACTTATGTGCTTTAGTCCGCCGACCCTAGATATTATAGTTCTATTTTTTTTTCAGAGCCGTTATTAGGGAAAAAATATTTTTCTTTTTATCTCAAATATGTTTACTTTACAGGAAAAATATACTTTTCTGACTCTAATCCTTGCTAATTATCATTTATTTAGTTAGTAAACTTCAAAATTAGAATTATCAAAACTTTCAAAATTGATATTGATCATTAGTCCCCCCTAACCCTTTAATTGTTATCGACCACTCTCTACTACAGTCAAATATAAACTGACTGAAAAAAAGAGAAACGAAAATGGCCGCCAATAATATCACATAGAACGTAAAACGTAAAACGCAACCTATGGTTATGCTTTGAAATGAAAATGAACATGAGAAACCTGTGAATTTTATACATATTTTTCTTTTGATAACACATAATCAGTATGTACCAAACCTTTTCATCTACTTCTCGACACAATTTCTTATGCCACTTTAACGTTTTGTTTTACTGGCTAATATAATGGATGTTTATATGTACGCCCAGCTTTATGGATACCCCCCTCCTCTAACCCCACCCTTATTTTTCCCCATCGCCTTCTTTTCTACGGCGCCTGAAGTTATACGTTCGTGTGACGATTTTTTACGCGACGACGCCGACCATCGCTGGCAACAAACTGCATCTCGATAGAAACTATAGCAGATTTTAAACAGCAGGCAGGTAGACAGTGACAGTAGGAATCCATGTATGTCGAATTTTTTTATTGGTCTGTTTATAAATAATATTGTAAATATTTTGTCGACTTTTTGGTGATTTTTCTGAATTCTTCGACAACTAGGGGTGTCAGAGACAACGGGAAAAGCCGTCACTCCAGGGAGTTTTAACGACATCAAGTTGTTCTATCTCCCATGGATGGTACGCGAAAGACTTTGCCTACAAAGGACAGTCCACCCTCTAACTTCACCCATAAACCCGTAAGAGGCCAACGCCTTACAGCGAGGCACTGGGAAGAGGACCCAGCGGGCGAACGATATAATTATCAATGTAGACCGAAGGGGCCCTTATACTTTAAGGTTAAAATAGAATTGGTTCATGTTTGCATACCAAATTGATAAAATCGTAAAATAAAGTTTAGACAATATTTTTTAACTTTTAAAATTGCAACGGAACAGAGAAATGTAAAAAAATGTCCTAAAATATGCATGGTAATGCTATCTACCGTTTTATTTGTATATGACATGACAAAGCGCCATCGCTAGCTATCACTGCATCTTAGCCTATGCCTTTTGATCTGTGCGTGAGGCTTTATCGCGTGATACCACACAGAGCATACTAATGCGAAATGCAAGCCAGTATATTTATATACTTTTAGTTTTTTCGATGATCCGGCCTAACCCGGCATCTCAAGATGTTAAAACGATCGATGTCGTATTTTCATCCCACTGGCTAAGGTCGGAGTGCATTAGGTACGGTTGTGACATATTTCCTGGGTACGGTTGTGACAACAGTCAAATCAAGGCCCGATTTAGTGTTTCAAAAATAAATCAAATGCCAATGAAAATGTGATCTCTGGTCCTAGGTGCGCAGGTGCTAGTCGTCATAACATCTGTCATAACTGTGATGGGTCAGACTATATCTCAGTGCTTACTTTTTAGTTTTAAGAACTGACCTTAGATGTCTCAACCTTAGATGTCTTCTATTTTTTGATGTTGTATATTGATACTTACACAAATGTTTATTTTTTCTCAAAGAAGACATTTTCAGCTTTTGGTTTCATTAATTTTAATAAAACATTTAATAATATTTGTTTTTTATTTTGACACAGTTGCCGTAATGTATATTTAAAAATATTTTGTTAACTTTTATGTCTGATTTTATATGAATACTGTTATGATAACTATATATGCTACAACTCCTTATTACTTATTAGCGGTTAGATTGTAATATGAAGACTGTTAAAATAAATTAGATGCTACAGTGCCTTATTAGTTATAAGCGATTGCGCACAGGGCCTCTTTACTTATAAGTGTTCCCAGATTTTATTTCTTTTGCTACGTATATGTTATTTTTTCCAGAAGAAGATTACATTGCATTACGTTCGACATTACTTGCAATAAAAGTGATTTTAAACTATTTTGGTGTTTTCTTTTAGCCTTTCGGAGACGTATTTTTTAATACTTTTGGTCGATTTTGTATATTATCAAGCAAGGCAAGCAACTGGCTTGCCAGTACCCTCGATGTTTGAGATAGGACGCTGTAATACGGGCAGCGGCCTTACTAGATCTGTAGATGTTACATACCAAATTCATGTCGACTTTTCTCAAGCCTTGCTCCCTGCTTTCTAGCCTGTATGTACATACCTGCTTACCAGCCTGTATGTTTAGGTAACGAACGGTTTCGTTCAGCGTAGGCCCTAAGATCCACTGTTTTTCCGGGTCGGTCCAACTCATGATTTAGCTCCCATTCAGTAGCGTCCTCGTGTGGAGGACTACCCCGGGTAGGACTCTCGTATCTCAGGCCTCGCGGTTGATAGATCGGTTTTCCGTGGAGGAACGCCTCCCATGCGGCGTCAGACAATAGGTTGTGCACTCTGACTAATTAATTAGGGAGTGTGGAGACTATGGAAGCATACTGTCTCCTAAGCAGCGGGGGTAGATGTTGACCTGTCGTCAACCTCTTTTAAAATGACCAATTGGCCACCGCTGGGTATTTCGAGGTGCTTGCATGCGTTACGTATTTCATGATATCTCTAAAACTATACCACCTAGAACAGTTATTGTAGCTTAAATATAAAAAAATAATGTATGCCGCCGTAGACTTTTATATAGATCTTTTTGAGGCCGACGTTTTTGTCATATATCACTTTCACATATATCAAACAGTTTCGTCAGCGCAAGCCGATAAAGCAACGCAACAGCTCATTTTACTCCGACTTGATTGACAAATATAGTGATTTCATGTTGAAAACCAATATTTATCGCAATAAAATATATCCTAAAGCACTCGCCAATAATGTAGCTTTACATTGGTGAAATAATTCGTACATGCAAACGTACAAACTTACAAACATTACTTTTTATATATTATTAGTATAGATTAATATAGATTGTGCACAGTGCCTTATTAGTTATAAGTATTCCCAGATTTTACTTGTTTTGTTACGAACATGTTATTTTTTCCATAAGAAGAATATTTTGCGGTACTTTAGATGTTACTTGCAATAAAAGGGATTTTAAACTATTTTTGTGTATTTTTTAAACTGTAACTACCGACCCCAAGCACTGTCCCAACCGCCCCTGGGGGGTAGACGGTTGTGATTTTTTTCTTTTTTATCTAATTTGCGGCTATGAGTTTACCACTGTACTTACGGGCAGAATTTTAGTATTTATACGTAGACAGTGTACAACTAGAGTTATCAACTACAACGGGTGAACCCGGCACCTCAGGAAGTTTAAACGATTAGTCGTTCTCTCTCCCGTGAAGTGAACGCAGAAGACTTGGACAAAACAGTCCATCGTCAAGCTCCGCCACATGCCCATAAGAGGCCAACGCCTTAATCGCGAGATAACTAGGTGTGTTACCCAGCGGGCTTACACTCACGCCCTTACTTCCAATTGCGACCAGATTACTCCGGTCTCTCGATTGGTTACGAGTTCGAGGTGTACACTTCACAATAGAAAACACCTTACTTCCAGCTAACTGGTATACTAACAAAATTAAGGCCTATCAAATAAAAATTGTCACAGCCGTACCCAGTCTACCCTACTCTCCAACAGTAGTCATTTTGTCAGTCTCTGCTTCGCGGCGTCGCGTCGTATCGTCCGCGGCGGCTAGATGGCGCCGCACCGAGCACTTGAGCGAACCGCCTATACTCTCCCCCTATCTCACCATCCCTTGACGCCTACCTCCCTCCTTCTCTCCCAATCCCTATACATACAGATTCCTCTCTCTCTCACTCTCTCTCTTTGTGTCGGCGGCTACGGGATACCGCTTTCACAGTTGGCGATTATTATGGCACTCGCTGAGCGACTTACAGTCGGAGATAGATCTCAATGATCTTTTCACGTCGTCGGAGAAAATCCTTTTCATCACGAAATATTTCGTCAAAAAAATGTTCGTAAGCGAAGTAGCCAATTTCTTTTTCTTCGATTATCCTAGGGGCAGGAGCTTAAGACGGCCCTGGATATCGCCTAGTCACTGTTATAACAATTATAACAGGTTTATTTGCAGATAAAATAGTTAATAGCAACAAAACATTTTGAAAAACAATCTTTTATTAAAATGCTCTGTCCCAAACCAACCCTGGCTGCAGCAGCCCTGTCATAGTGTAACCTAAAATGAGCTATCATAATTGAATGATATACAGAATTTTGTGTTTGTTCTGTTAACCGTTGAGGAGTCCCCTCGTTGGAAGCCAACCCTGGGTGCAGCAGCCTTATCGCGATGAAACTTTGCTATCATAATTCAATGCATATACAAAATTTCGTTTCATGCTGTTGACCGTTGAGGAGTCTCCTCGTTGGAAGGCAACTCTAAGTGCGGCAGCCATGTTATGGTGAAATTTAGAACGGCCTATCGGTGGGAGAGTAGCCTCGTCAGGAGCCGATCCTGGATGTAGAATCAGGTCATGCTCACCATAAAAATGCATTGTCATCGGAACTGAACCAACACGTAAAATTTCAACTTCAAAGGATAAATGGAATTGGTTCTAATTCAGCTTGCAAGATTTAACATAAACAAACTAACAAACATTGCAAGGTTTCAAACTTCATAGACTTTTCTATGAGCAGATATTCAATATATTTACCAAGTTTTGGTTCGGGTACTAAAATCATCAAGTCTTTGGGACGGATAGTGATCTGATAAAGAGAACCCATCTGAACTATGTTGCAACATAACTGTCGTCTTATTAAACTGATAGACGCTACGGAGGTCATGTCCGTCTGTTTTGCCTTTTATGCTCATTATTGAGATTATGCATTCAATTTAGAGGTACCAATTATGTAGGATACATTTTTATCCTTCAAAAGAATGCGGTGAGTGCCATCGTAGGGGCACAATAGACTCAATATTGCCGTTCTATATTAAAAAATATACAGATACTTATCTTTTTCAATGTTTATGTGCTGTATAGACTGTCTGACATTTTAAAAAAACAAATGCATTTGCGACAAACATGTGGAAATTCAAACATGAAACATGAAAAATATACAGGTTTTAGCAGACAGTCTTACCATACTGTAATAGACGGAGATACAGTGGTAGGTATCAGGGCTTAAATCTCTTTAATTTACTTTACGTCTACGTTACGCTTTGTTTCAGTTACTTTACGTCTTACGTTAATTTAATTTACTATCGGACCACATACCGCCTTAGAGGCTCACTTGGTATCTTTAAAAATGAGGTTAATATTTTGTCGCAGATCAACTTATCAGTAAATGGCTATCATTTTGAGTACATTTTCAACTTGTTTATGAATGCAGAGATACTAAAACGAAAAGCAAACTACGTCATTGGAGAAAATATCCAGCTGTACAAACGGTGAAATGGAAAATCCCAGGCTATAATATACACTTAAATCTGTATGCTACGCCTCGATTAGATCGAAAAGACTTATTACTGTCACGCGTTATTAGTGCGCACGATGGTGCGCTGGTCGATATAATATATAATGTCAATCGATCGAAGGCAAATAATGTAGTCAATTTAGTAACGTTATTGAAAATATTTTAATATGCAACTCTTAGTTAGCTGGTTGGTACAATGAAGGTGAATGCCGCTAGAAAGACTGGTGATTGAGTGATCATTTCACGGTTTGCATACACCCGAATCTATAGTCGAGTATCGATCATTACTCGAATACCGAGCAGTAGTCGAGTAATACTTGAGTACCAGTTTTTATTTTATAGTCGAGTATTGAGAAGGCGAGTAATACTCGAGTATTACTCAGGGCTGAGTATCCGTCTGACGATACTAAAGAGCTACTTGGCTTGGAGCTATCAAAACTTTTCTTTTAGTTGCGTTGGTGCATGTGTATACGAGTATTATTGTATTTACGTATTATTTAATCGTGAAATGAAGGAGTTTCTACAACGGCTGGAGGAAATTGAGAGAATATTCGTGGTCGGTGGTCCGGCAGCACGCTCCTGAGGGCACAATTGGTTTTCTCCATATCGAAGTCCAAATAAAACAAAGTCCCAAATAAAACGCAGAAGCCGATATGAGGGCGTTACGCGGAAAATCAGGATATATGATTCTTACGCTCGCTTTGAAAGAATTCATGAAGTTAGAATGAAATTCAAAGAAAATTTGAAAGAAGTAGAGTTAAATTGGAGATAATTTATGCTGTCAAATCTGGGCGACAATAAATTGGCGTCTTTTAAAATCACCGGCTATGAACTTAACATTTCAATTCATATTTTATAGAAAAGCAACAGTAAAATGGGTATAAATAGTCTCGGTAAATCTTCATAATAATTTTAGATGTTAAATAAAAGATTAGTAATTTGTTTTCGATATATTTTATTTTCCCAATGATTCCAACCAAAAGTGGTTTCAGCCCTACGACGCATCTGTGTGCCTAATTTAAAGTATTGATTCGAGATATATTTCGAGATTGAAGTATGACTAGGGCACCCTCTGGTGGACCGATTTCAACTATAATCTTTTCAATTCAAGCCATGACCGAATTTCAGCTTAATAATCAAATAACGCTTTTAATACACAGCCACACAAACACAGAGAGAGACACACACACACACAGACGCACAGACTCACAGACATACTCTAGAAATGGTCCTAATCGTCTTGGAAAGGGTGGGGGGGAGGGGCAAAATGGATATTTCCGACTTCATCTCGATATTTTTTAGCGCCTTGACAACCATTTCGCTTGAGCCGGGAAAGTAAAAAAGTGGGGTGCGTCTGTACCAGGTAGCCTTCCAGGGTTAAGATTCTGAAAATGGACAAATCCGAAAAAAAGAAAGCCATTATTCCAAACAACGAAACTTGCGGCGGCGTAAAGAGTGTTTATCGCGGTGCAAAGTTTGGCGGGGCGGAGGGCGATCGTTCGGCGCCTCGTATGAAGTATGTATTTTCCTTTGTTGGTATGCTTGAGTGAGCGCCGGCCCTCATGAATAAAAATCCGCTTACTCACAATGATAGCGCGTTTTGTGCGACCCCAAGAAAAATATGTTTGCTCCTCGAGAGGCGCTCACTTTTAATGCCTTGCTAAACTTCATCGGCCGCTTAATGCGCGTATTAATGTCGCTACTTGATTTATTCGCCGGTTAGATATGAATGAATGAATAAATGTGTGAGATCAATAAAAAGAGGATAAGTGAATTATATTTATAAAAAATACCTGTTCATCATTGAAGACTCGTAAACTTCGTGTATTTCTCAATAAATATGTCCCAAATGAAACGATGACATTGAATAACGATAATAACATCTTTAGTCCAGTCAAGTTGGACATAAAAAAAATGACTTTGCAAAAGGTCATTTAGCTCTAATTCTTTTATACACCGTGGAATTTAAATTGCGCACAAAACTTTAAGGGGTGATTTTACCCATTAAATAGACCACACAATATTTTTTTTTATTCAACTGTCATCAGGTAGGGGATATTTGAAACATACCTCGGGATGTCATTCCAAAACTAATATTTCTTCAAATCGCTATTGTAGATTAGCATAGATAAACAAATTCATTATTCTCACATCAATTACATACCATTTTATAATAGAATGGTAACAAACGCATTGAGAAAAAAAAAAAAAAACATTCGTCTCCGTCTACCCTATTATAAATACAATAATTATGCTATATTCCACCAGAAACTTAGATAGATAGACTATAGCAGCCTTATCGAAAAAAATTTAGAAATCCAATCGCTTTTGGCGATTGGAAACTGAGAATCCTTTTGATACGACATTATGAGCCCTCCTGCCAACGCTATCGAAATGCAAAGAAATTTAACGAAATGCACTGTCACTGTCGCTACTCCAATCACGGACTAAGGAAACTCGACTCATCAAACGAGATAGCGTTCGGCTTTACATTCATTTAAAAATTGACTAGCAATAAAAGCTGGATTACGAAACAATTATTTGAAAAAAACTAATTTCGAGGACCGCAAAAAACGTGACTTCCGTAATAGAAAAAGGGCCGAAATCTTCGCGAGAGTGTTCGTAATAAAATCACTCGCCCGGTGACACATCAAAAATGAAATTTTCGTATATCAGCTTCTCTCCATTTTAGGGTCTGCAGATATTACCGTTTATATATATATATATACCTATTTATATATATATATATATATATATATATATATATATATATATATATATATATATATATATATATATATATATATATATATATATATATATATATATATATATATATATATATATATATATATATATATATATATATATATATATATATATATATATATATATATATATATATATATATATATATATATATAGGTATATATATATATATATATGTATATATATATATATATATATATATATATATATATATATATATATATATATATATATATATATATATATATATATATATATATATATATATATATATATATATATATATATATATATATATATATATATAAATATATATATATATATATATATATATATATATATATATATATATATATATATATATATATATATATATATATATATATATATATATATATATATATATATATATATATATATATATATATATATATATATATATATATATATATATATATATATATATATATATATATATATATATATATATATATATATATATATATATATATATATATATATATATATATATTTAACGATTAATAAAAATAAATATTTTTTTTTTGTGATCTATTTAACGGGTAGAATCACCCCTTACACCAGGTACGGTTATATAAATTGACTGGGCTTTACGTTAGTTCACAGATTTAGTGAAAATATATTTATAAATAATTTATTATACGAGTACTTTTTACCATACTCGTTTCTTAAATTGTCGGTCAAATAAATGGATACTTCAAATGTCCTCGAAAGTCCGTTAACAATAGTCACCAGTAATATGTGGTGAAGCTGTGCTATTAACTAAATCACTTTAATATATAATGATACCCTTTGTTATTCTTATGTTAATACATACGAGGTAAAAAACCTCGTAGGAATAATTTGATAATGTTTGATTATTAATTTTAAATATTATCGTTTCACATATGACAATTTTGAGCATTTATCTTTCATTTAGTCGAACTTTGACTATTATTAGTATTGTTTTTATTGATTACTTGTTGCATTAGTTTGATATTGATTACTTTGATATACGAGTATTTGTGGTTTAAGCATTTATTATTATGACGTATCCAAATGAATTTGCAATTTTGGATGGGTAAAAAACTATTGACTATATTGACTAAAGATTTTTTCGGATATATATTTCTATTAAATTATTTTTCTTAGTAAAAACACAGCCGGAACTGTTGGAGGAGCCTCCATTTCGCTCACAAGATTCATATGAATTGTATATATTTTTATTAATAATTTTATATGTTGTCATCCATTTTTTTTCCTTTCAGGCCCACGATCACTCCGTCCTAATCAACAAATCATATGCTTAGACACTATAAATCTTCTCAACTTAAACTTTGAAGAGGTGCCCGGAATTCAATCGAGCCCAGGTTGCTGCCATCTACATACTTCTATTATATCATAGTCCACTATTATGTATGTCAAGCCATGCTGCACGCCGCAGTGTTTGCGCAACATTTGCTAAAGAAAATGGTAAAAGATCTTTGAAATTCGGCTGGCAATTTTTGAAAGAGTTCACGAATAACAAGAAGGCTTAGTAAAAAAAACAAAAACTTTAGGCTGATAAATCGATTGTTCCCATTTTGATTAAATAGGTAAAATACATCGAAAGTGATTATTTATATAAACTATATTTTTAATATACGAAATAAATGTCATGACATTGCAAATAGTTATCCTAGACGAGTGTCGATCTTAACTTCCATTTAATGCTTACTTTCGATTTTTAAGTAAATTCGTCGGAAATGCCATCTATGTTTAGGGAAGTCGAAGAAGGATTGCGTAACAGTATATCTTATTTTTCCGTGGGGTCTGGGAAAGTCACTAAATTATTTTAGAGTGATTAATGTAACATCCTCAGTATACGCCTTAGAGTACTTCATCTACTTTCTCTACTTATAAAACGTGGTAATATTCATAGAATAGTTCCTGACACAAGTAATTTAACTTAGAAGTGTATACCTTAAGAACGTCTCGAAATTGAATTATGGTCTTTTCCCGTTCTTAAAATTTAGGGTTAGCTCTTTGAAATGGGCATAAATATTCGCTAAGCGAGTAACTCTTTAAATAATAAACTTTGAATGAAGACCAAATGTATGTAGATAAACCACAAAATCTTGCTTTTCCAGGATCAAGTTTTTTAACCCTAATTAACGAATAACCATATTTCATTTCGACAACCTACAGCAGTATAAAAATAATTTATTTATAGTTTTAAAAACAAAACAAAAATCTTTTCTGAGTAGGCCCACAAAAAGCCTCCTCAATCATCAGGCTATCCTGGCCACAATATATATCACTAAAGGACCTATTGAGACTTGTCAAACGAGCCCAAGTTTGAAGGGTTTATTGTTAGCCATTGAGGAGTTCCTATGACCACCTCCCACCTCTATCATACAAAGTCGACAATACCTCATTATTGCATCGTCATCAGAATTGCACAAATCAACTGAGTTTCAAATCGATACGATAATTAGAAGTTGGTGAAAAGAGAGTTGTAAGATTATATTACAATGTTACAGGTTAAGCTAATAAAGCCATCTCCCGGCTCCAAAGTCATGCAAACTCGATGTTACCATACAATTGTAATAACACCAGTATAACATGAAAATGTAAATTTCAAATCGATACGAAAATTAGAAATAGGTGAAAAGTGACTTGTTAAATTCCATAACAGTATTACAAGTCCATCTAATCGAAGCGAGTTAAAAAAAGACTTCAGGATCAGAATTCAAAGTTTTTACAGAGTTCTACAAGCATGTTTAAAAGGGTTTCACATTCGATAGAATTCACTTTTTATTATGTAACTAACTATCCCTTGCTATCTTTGTGATAGTCAAATGACAAAACAAGGGTCTTGATTTTTAAAGCGATATAGAAATGTCGTATGCGAGATGACGTCATAGCTCTATCACTTCTGTTGAAAACCTACAAAGAATGATATCATCTCGTATACGGCATTTTCTCTGTTTCAAAATTAACCCCTTGGGGGTTTATTTTTGAATCGATAGAAAAATGTCGTATTGGAGATAACGTCATATCTCTATCACTGACATACCATTTGAACCGATAGAGAATGACGTCATTTCGTATTTCATCTTCAATCTTAAATTTTATTTATTATATCTCTTTATGATTGCATTTAAACTGTATAGATATAGTCATAACCGGTTGAAATGCGAATCGCTTCACGAGATTTAACGTTGCTCCTCATTGCATCTGCTGGGTCCGCAAGGACGAGAAATTTGCGCTGCTTTGCGTAGCTTCTATGGTAAAATATGTAAAGTATTTGCTATGCAATAATCGTCAATATATTATAAACACATGGTTTGAGGTTTAACTAACATAATAACTAATGAAAAGCAGCATTCTGATAACAAAATATGTTTTATTTAACTCGCAAATATAGTATAAATGTTATGACAGGCGCTCTTTTTATTCCACACTCATCCTGATGTGGATCACACTTTAATCGAACCACTAGGAATCGCCGACAACTGGGAGACCATCTAAATTATAATATACTAAACGTATTATAATAGCTGAGCACCTACGATTATGTAATCTTCAGCGAGCATGCTTCCTCTTCTATCAGCTAGGGTGAACTTGAGATTTATCTTTATGGCTTGTGTCTGCAATAGTATTGAACTTCGGTTGTATATATTTTGTATTGAGCGGCAGGAGTAGTCTGAGGGCCTGAAGGATCGACCTTTTCGTTATGTGTGGGTGGATAATGTGGGATAAGCTGGGTGCGCGCGTATGTGTGGGTGCTTACCTGCTGCTCTTCCCGCGGAAACTATCCTGAGGGAGGCGTCGAAGACAAATCGTCACAGGCGCTTGACATGTGACCTACTTCGGAATAGGATGGAGTGGAAATGAAATTTTGATAAGAGGTAAAATAATATTATAAGATAAGGACGCATTTTGCAAATAACAGTGTTGTGGTCAGTATAGTCTACGAAATATTATCCCACGTGTTTTTATGGTGCATTAGAAGTCCATAAAATGGTCAGAAAATCCCAAACCGATGCGTCCATTTAAGTTCCTAAGGAATAACTTTATTGGAATGTAATTAAATATCTCTTTACTGCACAATAAAACTATTTTACTTACAATAGAGGAATATCTGAATATACCACGTACACCGTATATACGAATATGCGTTTTTTCATGTGGACTCCAAATAATACAATTTGGCTTCTAGCTGTAGCGATTGTATTAGAAGCATACCATTTGGTTCGGATTTACTTAAAATGCATTGTCTTAACAACAATCAGGCATTTTAATAGCGATTTTGTAATTGCTTCAATGTGAAATATTTAAATTTATAATTATTATTTTTTTTATATAAAAATATATTAAATAATCAATTTATGTTAAATTTATAATTAGTTATATATATATATATATATATATATATATATATATATATATATATATATATATATATATATATATATATATATATATATATATATATATATATATATATATATATATATATATATATATATATATATATATATATATATATATATATATATATATATATATATATATATATATATATATATATATATATATCTACCTTAAATTTTTTAATAAATTCATTATATAAATTTTATAATATATTTTTATATTTAATTATAAATAATTAATAATTATTTTATACTTTAAATTTTTTATTAAATTCATTATATAAATTTTATAATATATTTTTATATTTAATTATAAATAATTAAATATAAAAATATATTATAAAATAGACCTATAGATCTTTAATAATATTCATTCTTTCAAGCCCGAAATTCAGCCAGAAAATTTCCAGAATTTCTCCTTTTATGGCCAGAAATTCGATAATCGAATATCGATGGGCTGAACCTGCTAGAGTAACCAATAAAAGAGCATTTGCTCGAATTAAACGCTAATTTATTGATATGACTCTACTCGATGATAATTTAAATATCTATTTGTAATTGGCTACAATTTGATATTTCAGTAGCTTTGAAAAATAAATTTATGCCATCTGAAAGCATTAAGCATTCGCTTGAGGTTAAATTAGATGTTAAATAATTTATCATAATTAAACACAAAAGTGGTCCTAAGTTAGACCCTTGAGGTACTCCAGAAAGGATAGTAAATATATTGGAAACGTAAGAATGGTAACTAACGTATTGCTTTATATAATATAGATAACTTGTAAATATCATTAAAAGTTGTTTGAAAAACCGATGAAGCCCATCTTATAAAGTGAAACCTTGTTGTAAATACGGTCGATTGCTCTTGAAAAATCAAGATATATGTGTCCACTTGGCTGCCGGAATCAAGACATGTCGAAACTTTGAAAAAATTCAACAAATTTGACGTCGTAGATAAACCAGGGCGAAAACCACGTTGAGTACAGACTTCGTATGGCTTTATTTACTTATATGTTCCATGTAAGGTCATTTTAAATAGCTTGGCAATGGTGCATAATATACTGATAGCTACTGGTATATAGTTGTTGAGAAGTGGGAGCTAATGGGCCCATGATGGGTTGGCCACGAAGACCCATGTGTTCAGGGTCGGTCACACTCACGGATCAACACCCATCCGACGGCCTCCACGCAAGGGGTGCGAACCTGGGTAGGACTCTGGCCCTGGTCAGTTTCCCCTGGGAATCAAACCTCTGGCGCTCCTGGACTGCTCTTGAAATGGCCATTGGCCATCCGATCCCAGTTCAGAGGCGGGCAAAGGACGCCATGGTCCGCGATAGATTCGGTATTCACCGTTTCACCGCTTCGTAAGGGAGAGGACCGCGCAAGCGACCTCGAACTCGGAACCAATCGAGAGACCGGAGAAATCTGGTCACAATTGGTAGCAAGGGCGCGAGTGTCGCCCGCCAGGTAGCATTCCTGGCTATCTCGCGGTAAGGCGTTGGTCTCTTGCGGGTTGTGGCGTAGCTAGACGCTGGATTGTTTTGTCCAAAGTCTTCTACGCCCACTGCAGGTCGATAGAACGACTAATCTTTAAAACTTCCTGTGGTGACGGGCTCGCCCGTTGTAGTCGACAACTCAAGTTGTTGAGAAGTATGACAGTGTTACTTTTGTAAATAGGTGTAATGTGGCTTAACTTCCATCTATCGAGAAATACGGAAGATTCCAGTAATATATTAAACAATTACAATAATTTAGTTATAAAAAAGTTTAACAAAAAATGTTGTATAAATCTTGAAGACATTAAAGGTGTTTTTCATCGGGGTCGGCTGAGGTCTTATTCTTTCATTTCTTAATTGCTCACTGAAGTCGATATCATAAATTCTGGAAATGTGAATTCTTTGATCATTGCTCGGGCTCGATGAAGAAGCGGGTACAATATTTAACAGAGAAATGTCAAAGTGAAGATAAGTTAAGGGAAGGCATAAGCGAAAGTTGACAAATTGTGGTTCATCGTTGTTATAAAAATAAATACTTTTTAATGATTGCAAAAAGAAGGAAAGCTAGATAGTGCCTATAATAACTGAAAGAAACGGCTTCCGTAGCCAAGCCGAATGTGCGGAGAAGAAATAAGACAAAAATGTGGTTTTGTGATTTGAGATGAGTATAGTGGGGGGGATTCTAAAATATACTAAGTGAGAGACCATGACTTTCTAATCCGGTAAACAACACTTTGAGATAGGAGGAAGAGTAGGATTGTTTGTTACAATATATAGAGGAGAACGGATGTGATGTGGATGTGAAAATTTCTCCGGTCCCCTATCTGAAACCATTGTAAATTGGCGAATAGGTGTGATGCAGCTTGACTTCTGAAAAACGATGAAACATGTTAAAAAATATTTTTAAAAAAGAATAAGACAAACGCAGTTAATTATACAATCATGTCATAAACACTTATTTGTTATTTAAACGTTATCAATAGTAATCAAAAGTGAAAAATCATGTTTCATAGAACCGTAAAGTACTCCTTCTTTCTCGAGCAAATTATTTCATAATCTTTCTTTAGGACATCTATGGAACAGCTCATCTTATTCAGGATGTCAATAAGCTGGATGCAGTTCCTTCGCATAATATTATTAAAAAAAACATACTTTTCCTTCTCTACTCTTAATATCTTGGTTTCTGTGATTTAATAATAATTTCCATCGGATTTTTTTAAACCCGCATGCAATATAATATCTGCTGCCAATGATTTGAAATCATAGAAGTCGTCAAAGCATATTCCGTTAACGTTATAAAGGTTACCAGTTTCCTTTGAGTTTTTTTTTACGGGGAAACGTAATTGCCCGGTACATAAATTGGTCCAGACTCTTTGATTCGACTGATTTGTCTCTCTAACACAGAATGACCGTTGTCGCTTTTATTTTGGGTGGGATCTGTAATAAGAAACTAATCAGGTTAGACCAAGAAACTAAACGACCAGGACCTCATGCAAAGGATATTTTAGTAAGGCAAGTATAATGACTATGTATTTGGCGTTCATATACCAGTGTTTAATGTATGCTAGACAGCACCTCGTAGAAACTGCAATAAATGCGGACATTCACTCGCACCATACCCACGGTAGCTCCCTTTTATGCGTACTCCAAATACGACTGACAAAAGTACAGAAAAGCTACTTATACCTTAGCATCTACTCCCTACCACTGTCAGGAGGACGTAAAATAAAATAAAACATCAAGGACATGCTGATAGGCCACCCTTTCTATGACCTGTTTAGACACGTAAAATTCACTGTTTAGAGACGTAAAATTATGAAGCTTGTCCAGTAGGACACGGAAAAAGATCAAATACGGCTACTATAGCATTTCCTGTAGTCGTTTTTCGACATGTGTCGTTTTCCTCGCTGACAGGAAAATATACTTCCTGAATGTCAATGCGCAACTAAACATATGAATTTTCATAATTTGATGCATACATTTTATTCTCGGAAGGAAAGTGATACTAGATTTGACTAGGTGCTATTATTACCAGGTTAGTACGTGATTATTTCTAATGACGATTTTAATAATAAAACTAGACTTCTATAGGAATAGTTTCCTGCACATAACACAAAAATATAGCAAAAAATATCCGATAAAATAAACTGTCTATTTTTAGCTATTTTACTGATAATTATTACCATTATTATACTTTAAATGCAAACGCTCATATTATTATTACTATTATATACCCCACACCCACACACTCAACACACTCAACACACTCTAACATACCCCCTAAACACAAGCCTCATATGTAGTAGTAAATTTTTTGATATTTTCATTTTATTAAGTAGTTTAATATGATTTCTGTAATTTTATTGGAATCAGTAATCGGTTTTTATAGTAATCTATATTTTTTAATTTTATTTTTCTGTGTGATTTCTTAAACAAAGAATTGAATTCAAAAAATACAAAACTTCGAGTAATACCACTTTCTTCCGGACTAACGATACGGCAGCTATAATCAGCTCATCCATACGATAAAACGAATTAGCGAAATATATTTTTAAGTCGAATAATTCGTATAAATGTTACGCCCATTAAGACATTGCGATTTAAATTATGTATTTGAAGAATCCAGAGTCCAATTTCAAAAATAGTGTCGGTTACCTAGTACCCCATAGAATAAACTTCTGTTAGGTCATGGTTTGGAAACGTTATAATTATTGAAATAATGCCTACACATATCACACCACCACCGCTGTGTCGTTATTTGTATTCACAAACAATTAAATTTTACAACCTTTCTATTATCTGTGGAAATCGTCGTTGGTAAGTTCAATAAAGTAATGATTCTCTTTATAGCCATCTCGAGCTTTCTATCGTTAGTCGCATGCCTGTTTTCTTTACAGTTAAAACACAGTGTATCTTTCTTCTGAAATTCAAAATCCCCTCTGTGACGTCATTTACATGTATACCAAGAAGAGCATGGTGAACAGTGAGAAACTATATACAAGTATGATAAGATAATAATACAAAATTATTTTTCAATATACATCGATATATACAATTCCAACAATATGCCCGTTTTTTATTTTGGCAGACATTATAACCGTCGCCCATTTTATTCTCATCCTAATCCTGGATACAACATTAAATGAATCCACGATGAACTTCCGATATAATAATAATAATAATAATAATTTTATTCATTCAAAAATATAAATTTACAATTGTATTAGTTGCAGAATCTGCCTAACTAGGCCATAGCCCGTACCAAGGAAAACTCTATGTATGGCAAAGATTTATTCATGTGCTCATAATATTAAAATGAAAAATACAAAATATGATAAAATAGAAAATAGATAAGCGAATGCAAATTAAACTTATACTTATATTTAAAATATTGATATAGCATGGTCATGGAAATAAATATTAATATAAAATGTCGTAATATGAACTTTGTAAAACAAATAAATAAATAGTATTAAAATATAAAGTGTAGTGCAATGTATGACAATAATATGCAGACCTTTACTTTAAAATATGACTTATAGCCTTTTCCACCTCATTTCTACCAAGTTGAAGTAAATGTTGTGTAATTTTAGATTTTAATTGGATTGACTTAGTGTTTTGGCATGTTTTTATCGATTCTTTTAGATGGTTATAAATTTTTGGCCCTATAAAGCCAAAGTGTCTTTGGGCGAAGGATGTTCGGGTTTTCTGTACAATGTGTTTACAGGTTGTGGCGCTCCTCGTAGAAATTTTATGCTCAGCTTTAACGTGAATATCTTTACTTTTTATGTAGTCAAGAAAGACTGTCTTTGCAAATACCTGCCTGATGTCTAATATCTTCAGCTCTGCAAACAAGTCATTTGAGGGGTACCTTCGAGGCTTTTTGGCAATAACCCGAAGAAGCGCCTTCTGCGCTGTCATAAGCGGATTTAAAACATTACGTGTAGACCCTCCCCAACCTAGGATACCGTATGAAATTAGACTATTTGCAAGGGCATGGTAGACATTTTTGAGAGATTTTAAGTCTAACACGTTCCGAAGTAACTTAAACACGTATATAAGTCTCCTTACTTTAGTCGCCACATCGTTTACATGAGCATCCCATTTAAGGGTGTTATCAAATACGAGACCGAGATATTTAGCTTGAGTTTTATGTTGTATAGTTGTGCAGTTACATTGCATATTAAATAATAAATGATTTTGAGGTTTGGGGGGTTTTGAGGTTATCTGGAAGACCAGCTGATTTAGCTGTAGATAATAGCTGTTTGCATCTGCCATTTTATAGTTACTTTTTAATAATCATATTCTTATGCGCCCAGTATCTTAATTTTGTAACATCCATTGAATGGAATGATTGAGAGTGGCCTAGTCTCCCGTTTATGATGCTGTGCGAATACCAGGTTCCCAATCTTGAGTCGATTTTTACCTCAGTCGAACAATGAGTAAGTAAACACAAATATTAGTATTTAAATAATTTAATATGTATTAATTGATGTACAGAGACGCTTACCATAGTTGTTGATGCGAGTTAAAAGAGGGATTTTATTCGTAAAACATCAGCGTCATATAATCAGATTATGACGTCAAAATGTTTGAGATTATATCAAAATGTACGGTTCGTAGTATTTGAAAGACGCATAATTTGTTGCTTAGGGCGAAAGGCACATTTCAATTTCTTGTTTCTTATTGCTATTGACGTCAACTAATTTCGTGTGAAAAACATTACACGTATTATATTAAAAATGTCATAGAATTATATTGTCGCTAGATCTTTACATTCAATAAAAAGAGAAAAGTCTTGTGTTGGTGGAAAATAAATCTAAGACTTAGAACTCGGATCCTGCATTGCTACATCTGGCCAGTGGTTATATACAGCAGCGAAGCGTGGACCACAAAAGAAGACACCAGACGGCGGCTAGAATCTTTTGAGATGTGGTACTACCGTCGAATGCTCCGTATAAGCTGGACCCATAAAGTTAGCAACGAAAAAGTGCTTCAGCGTGCTGGTACAACCCGAAAATCGTTGCACACCGTCAAAAAGCGCAAGATTGAATATCTGAGGCACGGGCTGCGGCATGACAGATATCAGTTGCTTCAACTGATGGGCAAAATTGAGGGTAAACGACGTCGTGGAAGGAGGAAAAAGTCATGGTTGTGCAATGTCAGAGAGTGGACCGGGATCACCAGTAAGGAACAGCTTTTCCGGATGGCGCAAGACCGGCAAAAATATTCAGAGCTAACGGCCAACCTCCAGTAATGGAGAGGCACTTCGAGAAGAAGAAGAAGGCCGTTACAGAATCTTCGTGATTACCGAAAATAACCTATCACGATAATTCTGGATGAAATATAGGATTTAACGAAAAAAAAATAATGTTAATTGTAACCGTGGCAAAAATAACGGATTTTATAAATGAAAAACCAATAAAGAATATAAAATTGATTATTATTAACCCCTCACGTTGCGAGGTAAAAACACCTATCACTTTTGCGCGCGACATATTCGCGCGCAAAAAATCGACGCGAGTCAACGGCCTTGAGAAAAACGATCATAACTTA
Source organism: Micropterix aruncella (assembly GCA_944548615.1). Taxonomy (NCBI): domain Eukaryota; kingdom Metazoa; phylum Arthropoda; class Insecta; order Lepidoptera; family Micropterigidae; genus Micropterix; species Micropterix aruncella. The sequence continues at coordinate 36,217 of CALYMY010000293.1, forward strand.
TAAACCACTAAACGGAATAAAAAAAGATAAAGAGAAAAATGATCGCATTGAAATTTGACATATAAAACATTATAACCTTATCTCGTAAAACAATTAAGATAATAATGAATAAATATTACAAAATTGGCAAACTGAAAAAAACTCGCCTATAAAATCATTTCGATTTTTTTGTAAATACAGTTTTTGTAAATATCAAAAATTGTAAATACAGTTATGTTCTTTATTAAATGCTTTACCAAAACGATATTTTTTTTTTACTTATTTGCATACAAAAATACGGAAAAAATATTTATTTATTCAGCCAAGAAAAATTTTATTTATTCTCGTAAAAAAAATTTTTTTTAATTTTTAATTTGTGACTACTTATGGTATTTTTTAATATGAAATTCTTTCAAAATAACTTTATTACTACATCACTTCTTCTTAGAAATCACACCAGAACTTTGACCTTTGTCTGATATTATAGAAAAATCTAAAGTTTTGAGAGTTTCCGCTTCCGAACCTAATAATAAACTTTGAATGCCCATAATATAAAATTCGTTAGATTTTTTCAATTATATTGTCTTATCATAGACTTATTATATGTCTAATAACTAATTACTATACTCCAAAGAGTCACATTCCATCGAAAAACTATGGAAAATCGCACTTTTTTCTCTCATAGTAATTATCAAAACAAGTTTCATTTTCGCGAGCCATATTAGAAAAACAACATATAATGTTCAAAATACGCCTAATTATGTGATAACTTAGGATGTAAATGAAGCAATACCTATTTTATTAGTAAATTAAAGCGACATTACGTCATGTTTCGCGATATATAGGGATATTTCACAAACATTACAAAATAAAAACGGCCATTTTTTCGCGAGCCGTGTGTTGTTGACAAAGTGTTTTCTTCGAAAATTCGTGAAAAACAGCAAATGGATTGTGGAAATTGAATAATCCTAATGGCTCAACTACTTAAAAAGGGAAATTACTAACTTTTATCCGGTATACACTGCACTTATATACACAAAACACTTCACAAAACAAACACGTCGCGGAATTATACGCCGCCGCGGGGTGGCCGATCGACAATGCTGTTTTGACGTCTAATGCTGAGTTTTTAAATCGGCGGTCGATGTTATCGTCGTTGGCCGGCGAATGAAAGATTATTTGGCCATGTCGTCCCGCGGTCAGAAAGCATTAAAGTACGACGATTCGAATCGTAAATTGCATTTTTCGCAGCGGCGAGCGCGATATCCAAAATCGGATGTTACGGATTGTTAGGCGGCCGCCATACATGTCCCCAAATGGATGTTACGTGCTTGAGGGGTACTCTAGCATGTCCAACGTAAAGAACAGTTGCGGCCGTTCGATTTTTAATGACAGCAGGGTAACAATCAGATATCAAATGTCGCGTCCCCTTCGCTTCGGTACAAAATGTCAATTATTATTAGTGATGGGCGTGATTCTCAATTTTAAATCACGCAACAATCACGTTACTGGTATTTTTTTCACGCGTGATAATAACTGCTACTCGTGATTTTCGTGATTGTACTGAAATGTACTGTGAAACGTTAAGTAACAAAGTTTCGTCAATGTGATAACTGATAACAGAAACGCGCATTATATTTGCTTAATATTTATTAGTAATTAGAAGAATTAGCGTTCAGAAAGATTATCTCTCTTGCTCTTTTGGTGCTAAGCCGAGTTCGTCTTTCTGAAATAATGTTATTTTATTGCTTTAACAAATCATGAGCAAACTCATTTACACGAACGATTACGACACGAGCGATAACAGTGTCCAAATTCATGCGACAACAGTGTCCAAATTCACGATACGTACGAAATGAACGCGCCACTCATCAGTCATCGTCCAGCCGGCGCGGGCGTTCGCCCAGAACGAACGGCAAATCACTGATCCACTGATCGCCGATCACATCAAGAATGAACGAAACCAAATGAACGGTTCAATTAGGCGCTCACCGATCATCGTTCAGTGGCGCGCCGCGCGGTCGTTCGACGGCGTTCAGTGAGAACGGCCAATCACTGATCATATAATCACGCGTGATCGGTCGCGTCGTAGCGGCGCCGAGTGATGGCAACGCGGTGCTGTTCGTAGCCGTGATTCAAATAGCATGTTCTTTCAAATTCTCGTAACGCGTTCTTCGTGATTGCAAATATCACACGTTATTGTTATTGCTATTCGTGATCACACCCATCACTAGATCGCATGCCCTTGTATTTTTAGTCAGCGTGAACATGGTGGTGTACATTCAAAACTGAGTATGCCATTTCGAAATATTTTTAATATAGGCTGGTAATAGTGGCGGTTCCTTCATACAAGCCAAAAAGCCAGGCTTTCCTTATCTCTTAAAAATCTTCCAAAAAAGATCTAAACTAATAAATGAATTTGCGAGGGCCTATTGCTATCTAGCGGGCACAGATCCATGCGACAAAAGAGCTTATGACAGCGCAACAATTCGCTGCAATCCTAACGAGTTCAGCTAGTCATCTCGCTCGCACACATGGGCTTACAACGGGGCTTCCAAAATCAGTGGTCCTCTCATTCTAACCTGTGGCAAATTACGCAAAACTATATATCTATCTATACGACATTTGTATTGACAATTAAGCCAGGCTTGCGTTAGCATAAAGTAGAATGCTAGTGTGTTCCTTATTTAGATTCGCTGATAAACAATGAAGGAAATTCTGTCTTAACTTGATTACACACGCTCAAGCAAAAAAAAGGCATTTCTTAAAGCCACCGCAGGTATGCGACTGCTGATAAGTAAACCTATGTTAAATTCTGTCTAGCAGTAGCATGCCTTCAGTGTGCTTTATTGGATCTACGACACAAGCAGTAAATTTCAAACTGAAGATTGAAGAGTTAAGAGGTACCACTTTTTTACTATAAATAGCGTAAAAACACAAAAAGGTATGTCGGGCTTGTCACATTAAACGCCACTGGCTGATAACATCACATAAATAATACTATTACAATCGATGATAATACGGAGAAATAGAATGCTACCTATTAATCTATCTGAACATTAAAATACATAATCATTACGTATTGAAACCTGTATACCAAAGTTGACATCTTTACGTACGTAACATTAAAATAATAAGAGCTATGATTTGAAAATTTCTTCGTTGTTATGTTAAGATTTTATACTGTATATAGTATTGTTTAGAGCGCCATCTACAGGGCGCCACCATACCGTCATATGCCACGAAATTCGGCATATTGAACAAAATAACAGTATATTAAACAATTTTTTAACTATCACATGACGTCGCATTTCGTCGTAAAATTCTGGTCGTCAAATTGTAGTATGACGTTGATCAATCTAATACGCTAAATGATCAATGGATCTATGTTATTATTATACCCCCAAATTAACATCAATTAGACATTTCATAAATTATTCTGTCGTTTGATTTTAAGAATATGAAATACATTATTCTTGTGTTGTTAAAATCGTATTTTATATTTACAGTCTGGCCATTATGACTGGACATAAATTCGACATATGGAAAAAATATTTTTGGATTTGGCAACACTTACCCTTATGTCAGAGGAATTTTGTCGTCTTGGTCCAGTTCATGGAGATGCATTAGTTTTGTTATTAATTATCGTTATTCACATTCTTTTGCGTTAAAACTTTTCGAAGCGGAGTTAAACAGGTTGTTTTCAGTGTCTCAAATTTACTCCTAGGTACATTTGAGATTCCGTTCAATTTATGTTATAAAATTAAGGTACTGGGCGCATATCAATGTGATCATTTGAAGAAATAATAAAATTTCGCTTAAGCATTATGGACCAAAACCCAGCAAATTTCATGTACTTCTAGGTACTTCTAGGTGCTTCTATGTACATTTTTAGGTTATGTCTTGTTTGACATTTCGTATAATTTAACCACAAAGTGTTGGCAAAACTAACGTTTTTTTCTTTTTATTTCAAACTCAAAATAATTCAAACGTAGATGGTACGTGATAGAATCGGTAAAGAAGCAGAAACACTAGTCTGAGTACATTACACCTCTTGGGAGACGGTACTGAGACATGTCCCTAGATTACTTAGTCTTACTATTCTCACAATTTACATATTTTTCCAATATATGTATGTGTTTCAATATAAATATTTTTCCCTAAACGTAGGGTCTGCTCTTTCTGGCCAGACTGTACTTGCTTCAGTCGACGTATTTTTTTAATGTTAGACGTACTGCGTTTTAGATGTGAACAGCCATGGAGTTGACTTTTCGCTTTCGGCCCGCCAAGCTTGCAACCCGATAAGTGGTTTCCGCTCCACCGTTATTATCGCACTAAAACGACTTTTATTTGAGACGTGTGTCGTATTTCCGCATCATTTCGTTATACGTTGTTATTAATTGGATTATCTACATTTTCTTCATACGCTGTTTCCATGGTAGTTTAGCATGATAGTTACCCACACATATGCACGGGCGAACGAGTGAAACCAATTTAAAGTGAAATCTAATTTACTAATGTAAAAAAGTAATATACCTTATTAATATGCAAATAGAAAATAAACCATTTAAAAATCAAATATTACGTATGTTGTTATATTTAGATAGAGTGTAATTGTAAATAGGAGCATCTTTGCATGGGGTGAATCAGTTCATGAAACTAAAGCAGTAAATTATTTTTTTATTTTTTATTTTGACTTTCTAATAGAAGAAAAATGTTTTTGGAATTCAGATTTTTAATAAAGAAATTATTATTTTACATAAAAAAATGAATTGACAAACTTTTTTTCTTTAGCTAAAGCGTTTTTTATATTCATCTATTGTTTATTCAGGTTTTTTCAGTAAAAAAATATTTTCAAAATTAGGAGATTTTTATAAAGAGAATATTATTATATATGAAAAATTGACTTGAAAGCCATTTAAAACTTTTTTTTTGACGTTTATTACCGAGGTAAAGCTTTTTTATATTCAACTTTCTCGTTATATTCAGGTTCCCCGGTTTTATCAGTAACAACAGCCTAAATCCAAAAAAAAGTCATAAATGACTTTCAACTCATTTTTTTATGTAGAATAAATAATATGCTGTATACAAAACCTCCTAATTTCCAACATGTTTTATTTTCAGGAAAAAAGTCAACATTTCAAGAATATTTTTTTATTTTCTTGTTTAGTATCCCACACCTATCCCCCCCCCCTAAAAGGATGCTCTCATTTACAATAACACCTTATAGACAGATAGGTGCCTCGGTAAGGTGAACATTAATTGAAGGTGAAGTCTCATTTTGTTAAACCCTTAAATATTATGAGAATTACGAGGTGAAAGACAGTGGAAACATTAAAAAATGCTTTTACTAATCTCGGTTTTTTATACATGCTCATTTAAAACACGTGATTCTAAACTAAACATATTTATTCTCGAAGTCAGTTAGTAAAAGTGTTTTCAATGAATTTAAACCCTGTGTACATGTTTTTCATTAAAATTTTATCCGATTTTCAATTTCAAAATTTTACTATCCGATTTTATAACAAATATTTAAATATTCGTCTATTTATACTATATTTTTACATTTTATAGAGGATTCGTCAAATTACTCAATTAGAAGTTAAAACAGGGATACTTAGGGCATACCGGATTGTTTTTTTTATTTTATTCCGCTTATTGCTCATAAGATATAGCGCATTAATAAATAAAACTATTGATAATTATCTAACTACTCGGATGATATGCGGTCACTGAAGATCTGCGCTGTATTACAACCAAAACACACCCTTAATTGTACTCCTATCGATCAGTAATAATTCATTCAATTAATAAATAAATGACAATTTATTTAATATTTGAATGATAAATAGTATCTTTAGCATAACTTATTAATTTTATTCCACAACATTCACTACAACTCATTGTTTATACGGTGTGGCGGTTAATATTTCTTATTTTTTCCTCAAAGAATGCGCTTAAATTAGGAGAAAAGTAAAAAAAAATGTTTATTCAAAGTAAGCGCCATCGCTAGTTACACATTTTTCGCATTTTCCTGGCAATCGTCAAGACATCGATTTAATTGTTGAAGCGTTTCATGGAGAGTGCATGAGACATCGATGAAAACAAGCGGTAGTCGAAAGAACTGGTGTGTACGGAGGGTAGGGCAAGGGTTCTCAGCCAAATGTAGAAATGATTTCTTTGACCGCTGTCACTGTTTGCGATAGTGATTTTTTTCTGGTTTATCTGACCGTTCTTTGTCGTTCAAGTCGAAATCACTACTTTTGAATCATTTAAACCAGTGATTCCCAACGTGGTTTATATGGACCCCCCAGGTGTCGATTTCAAAGTGAAGGGGGTTCATGGCAGAGAGAAATAGATTGGGTGTGCATGAGATGAAAATGTGGACATTTAGGCGTCCCGTAAATGTCGTATTACACCTAAAACAGATTCTGTGTACAGCATAGTATTTTAAACATGTATACTAATTAAAGCGATATAAAAACGCGCGCGTCATAAGTGTCGTGGAAGGAAATCAAAAATCAACTGAAATTGCATTGCACTCAAACAACACTAGTCGATTGGAAAGGCCAACGCGCAAGACTAACGAGGGAAGGTGCGAGATAGTAGGATAAACGCATTACAAGAATGAGCAAACGAGATAGTGCTACATATGCCGTTATGTTTGGCTTTCTCTAATGCCTTGTGCTTCAATGTCGTAGTCGTTTAGAAATGAATGCGCTCGTCGTGCAAAATTGACGTACTTTTCAATAAAGCTACGATAAAAAATCTAGATGTCACTTTACTAAAATCCATATCAAAGTGATCCGCACTGTACCAGGTGTCGAAAACATAGGAAAATTCAATATTAAACAGGCAGGGGGTCGACGGAAAACAAAAAAAATGTGGTCTAAGGGACCAAAACAGTTTGGGCACCTCTGGCCTAAACCAACACAAACAAACGTCTTACGTTAGAGCATGGTCACTGTAAGTTTCCACAAGTACACCACGGATTTTATTCGCGTTATTCTTTTGATGGGACGATTTATTATTAGCAGAACTTGCAGCAAATATTCTTTATTTGGCTTGAAACTCGACATGTTTTCCGCGCGAAAAAATCGGTTGTGTCACCCCAAGACTTTCCAGGCAAGTAGCCAAGGAATTGCAGAAGGATTTTGAGCGTGATATCCCTTTGGGAAAGAGGTTGACCTATGTATATCATTCCACTAAAACTATGTATCTCAGGTTGGCGTCACGCCAAGAACGGAATACTCTATCTATATATTGTGTTATATCGTATCTATGCATAGTTTGTTGAACGAATACTGTAAATTTGTTTTCGATAATAGCGCTACCAGACTGGATGAGAGTGCAGCGTATGGTACGTCGGCGAATCGGCTTTCAGCGCCGCCGAACGAAGATTAGTGGCATTTCGCACCGTTTCGTCGGCTATTAAACACAGGTGTAACCGATGCACCCGTTCGCAACACGCCGCACACAGCCCGCGCCCCGCCATGCGCTACTCCAGCGTTTCCCAAACTGGGTTTCGCGAGATCTCCATAACAGCCCGCTCATACTAATGCGGTTTCGACGAGTAGGTTTTCTGATACGGTTTAGCCGTATGCCGCAAAATATATACGAGCGTTCACATTATTCGATTTATTGGAAAGTTCCGTTAAAGATAGACATCGATGACGACCTCCGACTGCAGTTTACAGCCGTGGCAGAAGCTCACAGCTGCCCCTGACAGGTTAAGTCTCTCTACGAAGAGGCTACCAGACCGGAGTTGAGCCGGCAGGCAAAGGTGAGATAAAAACTGGCTAACACCCCCCAAGCTGCGCGGAACAATCAGGAACCATGGAACTGTGACAGCCCGTTTTAACTATTATGGTTTATATAAATAGGAAAAACCGCACATTATACGGTTTGTTAATTAGTTTTTTGGAACGTTTCGTTAAAGATGGACGTTGACAATGACATTGTGACTGCGTTTATTTTCTACTGGAATAGGCATAGATTACAAAAAAATATATAATATATTTTCGGTGCATCCAATTGTATCGCGGCGTTTGAATCTGGGTTACATTTGAACACTCGTGTTTGAACTAAAAAGTTATAAAACGAAATTCTACAATTATTTTCACATGTCAATATCAACCTTTTTAAAGAACTGCTAAGAAGATTGTAAGAGGGTCCGAAAAAACAAGATATGTTAAAGAGAGAAAGTATTAGCCCAGAGGGGAAGCTACGCCGCCGTACGTAAGCTTTACAACATTCGGTTTTACCTTATAGTGAGAACACATGCATTATGTTGGCATAAGTGAGCAAAACTGACGTACTTTCAAAAATAAAATAAAAATAAATAAAAATAAAAATAAAAATAAGTCTTTGTAAACTGCACGAGAAAGACGTTTCGGTAAGCCGCAAGTCGCTTGAAGGGTTGTAAGGGTTTTTCTTTCTGGTAGTAGTCTTTAATTATAAAAAAAGATACAAATTACATGTCACAGTTCCCCACTGAAACTAGTGCCTTTTCAGTGAGTAACTAACAATAATGTGTTTATATTTGACTTATATTATCTATTACCTATTATAAAATTATCTATTATAACTTGATTTAAGCTAAGTAGATGTACTGACTTCCTAACTTAACCTAATATAACCTATATTTCCTATAATAGCTACTTAGCTTCATTTACACTAATAAATAATTACACTAAATAAATGGTTTACACTAAATATGTGTACTTACTTTGTTTAATTAAACGATTACAAAAATAAATGATTACAATAATAAATGATTACCACCAGATAGATGTACATACGCCCTAACATAACCTAACTCAACTAGCTTGATTTACCCTACTTATATAAAGTTATTTCTATATTTATTTATTTATTTATTTGTTTCAAACATAATTATAAAACACATAAAAATGGCCATACCAAGTAATGGTGCGAAGAAACAACGGCCCACATTCACATGACCATGCTCAGCGCATACCCAACTAGGCCAAATATAGCCTGTATCTGGGCATACGACTTATTTTCTGACTTAGGTGGAGAAGCCTAACTGACGTAGGTACTCATATAGATACATATTCACATACACACATACTTATACATGGTCATACATATATATATATATATATATATATATATATATATATATATATATATATATATATATATATATATATATATATATATATATATATATATATATATATATATATATATATATATATATATATATATATATATATATATATATATATATATATATATATATATATATATATATATATATATATATATATATATATATATTTCTCGACCAGAAATTACGATTTATATCTTATTTCATGGCAACGAGCAAATGAAGTATTTTATTTTTATTTTCATTTAATGGCTGGCTGATAGCGAGCCCAGCAATGGTAGGTATATCGTCCTTTTAAAGAGTGGATAT